>BSBK01014172.1:0-63428 GCA_027943335.1 Chamaecyparis obtusa
AAAAATAAATTTGAATTTAAAACACTTTCTAAATAATATTTTTGGGGCCCACAGATCCCTTGTCGTCCTTGCGCACTGCCTTGTACCTATGGCAGGCCTGACCTGTCGCAGGGTACCCGAAGGTACCACCGATAGGCCTGCACTATCACACAATACCCTTTGGTACCACTGATAGGTGCGGTACCCTGCCGTGGGGGGGGCGATTTGGTGGCCCCCACCTCCCAAATCACTTTATCATACTTTTTAAAACATTTTTTTTTAAGAGTTTTTTTTTAATAACAAACATTTAATAAAATGTTCTTCAATGCAATTTTCTTTTAATATATAATTTTGGGAAATGAAAAAAACATTAAATAAATCACAAGGTATTTTGGAAGATGTGCACAAAATTTTTGCGTATATATATATATATATATATATATACATATATATATATTATATACATATATATATATATATATATATATATATACATATATATATATATGTATATATATATATACATATATACATATATATATATATATATATATATATATATATATATATATATGTATATATACATATATACATATATACATATATGTATATATATATATATATATATATCTGTGTGTATGTATATATATATATATATATATGTATATAGATATACATATACATATATATATATATATATATATATATATATATATATATATATATATATATATATGTATGTATATATATATATATATGTATATATCTATATATATATATATGTATATATCTATATATATATATATATGTATATATCTATATATATATATATATATATATAGATATGTATATATCTATATATATATATATATATGTATATATCTATATATATATATATATGTATATAGATATACATATACATACATATATATATATATATATATATATATATATATACTATATATATATATATATATATATATATAATATATATATATACATACTATATATATATATATATATATAGTATATATATATATATATATATATATATATATATATATATATATATATATATATATATATATGTATATGTATATATGTATATCCGAAAGTGACTTGATATAGGTTTTTTGTTTTGTCTATTTCTTTCAAACAGACTTTCCATTTGATTTGGCTTTTCTGGGCCCATTTAAATGATTGTGTAATTTTACCAGAGAGTAGTATTTATACCAAAATTGGGTTTTTAATTCAAACTGAATTTCTTTGCAATGAGAATTAATTTTCTTTCAACTCTATAGTCTAACTATATAGCAGATTTGATTTTTTGATTTACAAGCAAACCATAGAGAAACTTTTAATAAAATTTTACCAGCATAATGGTACAATGCCAAGTAATCATAAAAAAGTAAAATAATGGATTTGGGGTTTCTCTAATACCCAAAATTTAAGAAATCATACAGATCTAATGAGACTAATCCATATCTAATCAAATATAGAATTTTACCAGATAAAATAATATGAGGCACGAAAAAATAATTCTAGATCCTACCTTGGTTCCAATGCCAAAAATTGTAATGAAACCCCTGTAGAAGATCTGAGAGTGAAATTACTTCCAAATCCAATCCTGCCTACAGATCTGAAAACTATGATGAAAATAGGAACCAGATCTAGAAGCACAATCAAGACAAATCAACAAGCAACCACAACAATTCACAAATTCCCCAAAATTCCAAGCACAAAGCTCTCCCAAAAATCTTCTCCAAAAAATTGTCTAATCTTTAATGAATGCAATAAAATTTTTAATAGGAATTCCCTTCCCAAATTCATGCAATCCCTAAAGACAACTCACAGTTCAACTCCAAATCAGAAATGACTCATAAGACAACTCCTGATCAGACTCTAACTCCCAAAATTGAAAGTAAATATTAATTAATTAATTAAAATATCTTTTAAATGCACAACACAACTTGACTTTTGAAAACTAGTTGTTCACTTTTTGACAACTCACTTTTCAATTATGCACATGTTAATAATTTAAAACACATATTAAATAAATAAAATACGTAATGCATCGTAAAATATGCAATTAAATATTTAATTATTTAATAATACTCACAAACATAATAAAATTCAATTATTAATAAAATAATGAATTAAATCCAAATAATCAATTATTTGATTTTAATTAAATTTCATCAAAATAAACTTAGGACATAATCAATATTAATTTCCAAATACTCAGATAATCAACTTTAATTTAATTCCCTCAATTAATCATAGGACCATAATTAATCATAAAATTCAACTATGCACCTAACATTGATAATCACATAAAATAATCTATATAAACATAAATCAACTATAATTAATAAATGAATAATCACATAAAAATAACCCAGATAACCACAAATCAACTAAAGCCAAATGAGATAAAATCAAACAAAACCAAAACCAAGCAACACCAGAAAGGGATCCATGAACTTTGCCAACCTGAAAAATTCAGATAGGGTAGTCAACAGATACTTATCCAACAACTAGGATAAATGGGTTTGGGTTAGGGTTTTGGATCTGTGTTATGTCCCCTCTCTTACCATTTGAGACATTGCGATAGGGCACACTCATCCTGACAATTCAGGGAAGTCGATGCTCGATACCTACAAACCTCCATACAACACCTGCATGTAAATACATATATAAATATATAACAGACAATGGCGAGGATGGATCGATCATGTGGATCTCACAAGCGAGTAATCCCTCAACCACATCAGGCATGTCAAATAGAAATGTAAAACAAACACATCAACCATACACATGCAAGTATGGGGTCAGTAAAATCATCTGCATCAATAATTTCCTAACATATATTCCATCATCCTAAAGTAATCATAACATTTATAAAATTGGACTAGGGGTAGGGGTACTATAGGAATCACCCAAAGGTATTCAAAGATAATTCAAAGGTAGATGTTTTCCTTGTAATACTATTGGTCATATGAAGAGAGATTACACAGGTAAGCAATTCAAACCTCTTAATGGTTATTGTTATAATTGTCATGGTTTTGGACATAGAGCTATTGAATGCAAGAAACCTAAATTTATTGAGAATAATAAAATAGTAGAATGTTTAGGAATACTAATAATGTAGATAAGAAACCTACTGAAGATATGAATAGAAGAAATGGAGTAGTATGTTATAGATGGAACAAGGTTGGACACATTGCTAGAAACTATAGATCACAGATCAATCAGCCTGGACCAAGATATGGGAACAATGAATTTTTTTGTCAAATATGTAACAAGATTGCACATACAAAAAAGTTTTGGAGAATGAACAATATAGTTTTTCATCCTAACCCTAACCCTAGAAATCATGCAAAAAAAAATGAAGATGAAAGTAACAGTTAGAAAGGATGCCGTAGTAATTCAGATGAAGTGAAATTTATCAAAAGCATAGATTAAGGAGACACATTCAACATTGAAGGTAATCAGGAAGGTGAAGTATTAAAAGGTAAGAATGAATCTTTACCTAACCCATCTCAAAGTACTTAATTTATGAAAATTATAGTAGAATAGGAACTTAGATTAATGTCGAAGTAGATGTATGATGAATTGAGTCTAGCCCAGTTAATGCAAGGAAGTATATGATGTTCTAATGCTATGGTTAAGAGCGTAAAGAAAAATATTATGTTTTGCGAGATCGCAAGAAGTTTTAAGTTTTGCAAGTTAGCAGAATCAACTTTTTGGAAAGAAGTGGCAAAAGAATTGAATGTGATATCAGATCTAAGTGAGATTGAATTAATAAAAGGTCATGATCAATATTATTTGATCATCAAAGCAAATTCAAGTGTTAAGGAGATCAGAGAGCAGTGATTGGAAGAATTTTGCAAGGATTTGGAGAAGAATTTTGTGTTGAATCTACGAAAGCCCTAAAATCACGAAATCAAGGTATTTTACTTGGAAGATCTTTAAATCAATAAAGGAATTAGAAGTAAACATGGATGTTTCTTTGATTCACAATGTCAGAGATAAAAATAGACCTAAGATGAAAAGGTAACTAATAGAACCCTTGGAAGATGATCCTAGGTTAGCTTTATCATCCATAGCAGATGGAGTTTTACATCTAGAGAATGTTAGAAGTTATCTTGGATGCAAAGTAGAGACTATCAGTGATAGTGATTTCACCAAGGAATATAAAAAGATCTACAATTAGGATGTGACATTGAAAGAAGGATTTGAAAATTTGAAAGATAATGAGATCATTAAGTATGCATTGCAGTATGAATTTGATAATGAAGAATGTACTAAGATAATTCTAAGTAGAATTCATAATGGGAAGTTTTGGTTAGAAGATAGAGTGATAGATATCACAACTGATTTCATTCATGAAGTTACTGGACTATATAAAACTGGAGCCATTCCTTTAAATGAAAAGAACATGTGGAAAATTGTCATAGACAACACAAATTCATCCTATAATGGTAGAAGAATTGTGATTAGTAAGATTCAACAAGATGATGTCAGATACTTATGTAAGATCCTAACCACTACATTTTGTGCAAACTCAAGAGAGGATGACATGGTAGATGGAATGATACATGCAACTTATCTAATGTGTGTTGATAAAGTACAAGTTGATATGTGTGAGATTCTGAGAATTCAACTATTTGAGAATTTGGAAAAGATTAAGAAAACTAAGTATACACAGTTTAGATTCTCATCCTTAATCACCTATATGTTTTTTCATCTATTGAGAAGATTTCCTTACACCATTGGAAATGACTAGAATGATGGCAAAACTACAATGGAAAGGATTAACCTAGTGTATAGGAGGCATGTTATTGATAAAGTGAATGAGAGTGCAGTATTGGTAATCAAGACATCTCAGGATATAGTGTCTAGAAGATCAAGGATCACACAGTCTCCTATGAAGAAGTATAAAAATGAGATATGTTTCATGGTTGATACTGACTTTACCTACATTGAAGTAGTAGAACCTAGAATAGAGTTCATAGAGCCTATTGGCTATGAGATATCTTAGGTAGAGATAGAAGAGTATGTGAGAAGGTTACTTAAGTACAAGTTGGACACTCACTGTAATAGGTTTGGAACCTTTGAGGAGAATTTCAACTCCGCAAAGACCTTACTTGAAGAGAAGCAGTCAAACAAAAGAGTTGAGAGTACTACCAAGAAAATTCTAAAAGATACAGGGATGACTGAGCATGAATTCTTGGTAGCAAAGAAAATAGTAGCATCAATCATAGATATTGGACAAAAAAGAATTTTTGTATGTTCCACCTTTATCATCAATTGCAACAGAGTAAGAAGAATCACAAGTTAAGGTGAAAGTGGAAGAAATTGAGAAGGATCAAGAAGCAAGGATATCCACTAGATCCACTTCCTCCACACCTAGCAAAAGAGTAAAAGAGAGTGCTACTAGACCAGGTATGAGGCAGAAAACATTAGTGCAACCAGTTCCAAGAAAAATTGTAGAAATCAAAGATGATGACACTTCTATTAAGAAGAAAACTTGGAAACCTAGAGTTGAGAAGCTTAATGAGTAGATCATTCAAGATGGAGAGTTTACAAGAATGAATAAGTATTATGATCTCTATGATTATGTAGAGATATTAAATCTGGAAAAAGCAGTGGTAAAGCATATGATTTTGTCTAATAAGAAGTTTGATATAATTCAGGGTAAGATACATGATGATTTGTACAATAAACTTGTGAATAGGAAGAAGAGAGCATCAGAGGAAGACACATCTATTAGAGAAAAGCTTTTAAGAAAGCTTTGTGTTGTAAAAGATGAAGCACACTTTAGTCAGATTATAAAAGCTTTAAGAACCCATTTGAGAACCAAGAAGAGAACCATTTAGATTATGGGAGGAAGATATGAAGAAGTTAATGCAGAAATAGAGCAAGCAATCATCAAGGTTATGTCAGAGAATACTAGAGAACCATTAGTTATAGTAGAGCATGTAGGTGAAACAGAACAAGAGGACATTCCCTCTCCACCAGCCATAAACATTGAAGATGAAGTCATGAATGTAGAAGGAACTAAGATCACCTTGGATACTGATGATAATGTATTCAAGAATCTGGAAAACATTGTCGACAATTCGGCTTTTCAAGAAAAGGAGACTAACAAAGGAGAAGAGAAAATAGAGACCTCAGTTGTAGAACCTAAAGTGAAAAAAAAATAGGTACCTATTCCCACTAAAGAAGATATCAGTCTTACCCCTGAGACTGGAATGAAGAATCAGATTGGATCTATGATTGAGAATTTGGGAAAGGAAGTAGATGATGATGATCAGATGGAATTGATCACATCCTTGAACAAGATCATTAGAAAGAACAAGAAAGTAAAAATTCTTGAAGGATGCCTGAAGGAGCTTACTGAGAAGTTACAAGGCGTTGTAACTACACAAATTGCAGAAGTTGACCCTCTAGAGAAAGCAAAGAAAGTGATGGACACTTTTGATAGTGAGTTCACAAATTTAACTGATATAGCAAAAGTGAAAGATCAAGAAGCCTATGAAGCCAAAACACTTTTGAACTTTAGCCAGAATATCAGGAATGATATCAAAAATCTTGATATCTGTATAAAGGACTTGAGAAAGAATTTGGAAAGAGAAAAATCCTTGGACATTCAGTGTACAAAATCAGAGACCTTGACAGTAGAAGAAGATCAGAAGATGAAGATGAAGGAAGCAGAAATTCAAAATGAAACTAAGTTTCTTTCAAGCCCCAATGTGAAGGTATTTGATGTGGAGAAGAAAATTCGTAAGATATATGATGAAATCAGAATTTTGCAAGATGAAAAGGACAAAAAAATGAAAAGATTCACTCTTTTAAGAGAGCACACTTCTATAAAGTTAATTATTGTTGGAAATATAGATGCAGTAACTAAGAGGGAGGGTGAATTAGTTAACCACAAAAATATTACCACTGATCCCTTAAATATCTTAACAAATTATTTACTGTGCCACTCGGTAAATATATAGAGAAATACTGAAAACTTGATCCTTGAAATGTGTAATAATTTAAACTGTTCTTAAGCATTCATCACTGATTAACTTACATGAATAAAGAAAATAACATGAACACAAGAGACACCAGATTTACCGTAGAAACCCAATATGGGAAAAACCACCAATGTAACTAGTTACTATTTTTCACTCTTCTGAAGTGATGCCCGGTTAGAAGCCAACCTGGTAAAAGGTTACAAAACACACTGTTAGGTGTGACCTTGTTAGAGGATTTAATCACCCTACTAGGAGTGGCCTTGTAAGAGGTCTTGAAACAATTCAATAGAACTGTTACCTTGTTGGAGGATTTACAAAATGGTTGTTAAACCAACTTGGTTAAGAGATTTTGATATCACTGCTACAATTGCTAGAGAGTAACAATGAAATGACCTGCAACTGAATTGCTGAATATAGATCTCTGTTCTGTTTCACTAGATCCTTACTGATCAATTAAATCTTTGCTGCTCCTCAAGGATATCTGACCATCCTTCAAAATTCACACACACCTTTCTTCAAAATGATTTCTGCATGTTGTATTGTCTCTTATTCACCATTTGACCTTCTATATATATATGCCATTTCATAATCATTTAGATTGACAAGTCGGCACTAATAATTATTATAACAGTCGGCTGGGATAAACAAACTATAATAACAAAATTCTTTGAAAGGGACGACCTTTCTCGGTAAACATTAATCCTAAAAAGATTTCCTTTGGTGACCGAGAGAACTCGGTAACCACAATGAATTCTAAAACATCCTTTGGAGACCGAGAGAGCTCGGTAACCACTAATTTCCTTTGATAACTGAGGAGGCTTGGTTAACACTGATATCCTGTCAAGTTTTCTTTAGACACCTGAGAGAACTCGGTAGACACTAAAAACCGCCTAGCTAACCGACTAAACTCGGTAGATACTGAGAACCGCTTAGCTGACCGACTGAACTTGGTAGATACTGAGAACTGCTTAGCTGACCGACTGAACTCAGTAGATACTGAGAATGATAATTGATATGACATTTGTGTGACATCAAAGACAACACATAGCTAATCCAACAATGTCCTTCAGACAATTGTATCCAACAATCTCCCTCTTTGGCATTGATGGCAACACAAGATGTCATAGCATAATGAAATTTCACAGATAAGCCAAGAGTAAGAAACATAAACTTAGCTTCATTCTGATTCCCATCATCTTCAAACTTCTTTCTCTGACTGAGAACTCTCCCTCTTAACTTCTCAAATTATTCTTCTTAGAAATTTCTTGAAATGACAACAAACTCTCCCTCTTTGACAACACATGCCAAAGATAATTAACACAGTTTCAGTAAATATCAATGTACCTTATGTACTGATTCATATGCAATGATTTCCTGACTATGCTGCATCAACTAATTGATCTTCAACATGTTCTAGTTGATGCATCACTAAAACTTTATTTAGTGAACCTCGGATAGGGGAGTGACCCCTAACTTGCCTCTTAGATACAAGGATGCATCCTTAGGTAGTGGTTTGGTGAAGATATCTACAATTTGTTCTTTTGTATGAATATATTGCAATCTGATTTCCTTGTCCTACACCAATTCTCTAACAAAGTGAATTTTAATTGCAATGTGGTTAGTTTTGGAATGCATTACTGGATTCTTTGAAATATTTATTGCACTTGTATTATCACAAAACATAACAACTGGTTCTTTCATCTCAACCTTCATGCCTTCCAAAAGCTATTTAAACCATATAATATTAGAGTAGTTTACTACTGCAACAACATATTCTGCTTCTCCTGTGGAATGGGATGTGCAGTTTTGCTTTTTACTAGTCCAAGATACTAACCTCTTGCTAAGAAAGAATGCACCACCACTTGTACTCTTTCTGTCATCAATGTTTCCTGCCCAATCAGCATCAGTAAACACTTTTAAATCTAGATTGCCTCCAAATTTATACCACAAGCCATAATCTTTAGTTCCCCTTAAATACCTCAAGATTTTTTTGATTGCCATCATGTGATTTTCTCTGGGTTTAGCCGAGAATCTTGCCACTATTCCAACTGCTAAGGTAATATCAGGCCTTGTGTGTACTACATACTGTAATTTTCCAATCATTAATCTGTATAAGGTCTGATCTACTTCTTTTGAATCATCATCTTTGGTAAGCTTCAGTCCAGTACACATGGGTGTACCAACTGGTTTTGAATCTTCCATACCAAATTTCTTAAGTATTTCCCTAATATATTTAGACTGACTAATGTAGATACCATTTTTGTTCTGCAGAATCTGAAGTCCAACAAAGAATTTTATCTGACCAAACATAGACATTTCAAATTCTTTGTTCATAACCTCTGAAAATTCTTTGCACTGATCATCATTTCCCATAAACACAGTATCATCCACAAATATTTCTGCCAAAACAATTTTGTTATCTGATCCTTCTTTGATGTATAAATTGTTGTTGTCATTAGCCCTTTTGAAATTAATCTGAGTAAGATAGTTATGTAATCTTTCATACCATGCTCTAGGAGCTTGTTTCAGACCATATAATGCTTTGTGTAATTTGCAGACCATATCCCTTTTGTCTGGATCTATAAAACCTTCAGGTTGCTCAATGTAGACTTCTTCCTCAAGAATACCATTGAGAAAAGCAGATTTGATATCCATCTGATATACCTTAAATCCTTTATGTGCTGCATATGCAAGTAAAGTCATCACACCTTCTAATCTTGCAACAGGAGAAAAAGTCTCTCCATAATCTATTCCTTCTTCTTGAGAATATCCTTTACATACCAATCTTTCTTTGTTTCTTGATACTTGACCATCTTCATTCAACTTATTTCTAAATACCCATTTTGTCCCAATTATATTTTTATCTTTAGGCCTAGGTACAAGAGTCCATGTCTTATTTTTCTCTATTTGCTCTATTTCTTCATTCATAGCCTCAATCCAAATTTCATTTTCTAATGCATCTTTGACATTTTTAGGTTCAAAATCAACAAATAAACATGTACCTTTTAGTTTACTTCTTGTCATAGTACCATCTGATTTGTTTCCAATAATCTGATCTGGTTTATGATGTTTTCTGACATACTTGGCTAATATAGGTTCCTTGCTTCCTGAATGAGCTATATTGTCATCTTCTTCATCTTCAGGTTCAAATTGCTCGGGCTCAGTAGATACTTGCTCAGTAGCTTTAGATTGAGACTCGGTACTTTGTGACTCGGTTACTGTACTAGGCTCGGTAGATGTAGTCTCCTTACATGTGTCTGGCAATGTATTAGGTTTGATGTAAACAAATTTTTTGCAGTCCTCTGGTTCTTTTTTGCTTTCTTCTTCAATCTTTTCTGCAAACTCATCAATTCTCACATGTACACTTTCTATGATTTTGTGAGTAGACAAATTTAGACATCTATATGCCTTACTTTTGCAAGAATATCCCAAAAATATTCCTTCATCACTTTTTACATCAAATTTTCCTTTTCTAGATTCTTTCAAGATGTAACATTTACTACCAAATACTTTTAGGTAACTTACATTTGGTTTGTAGCCATACCATAGCTCATATGGAGTCTTCAATGTGTGTTTTCTCAGCTATACTCGGTTCAAGGTATGAACTGCAATGCTGATAGCTTCCTTCCAGTATTTCATAGCAATGTTCTTTTTTATCATTAGAGTCCTTGCACAGTCCATGATAGATCTGTTCCTTCTTTCAGCTATTCCATTCTGCTCAGGAGTTCTCGGGGCTGATACCTATCTTTTCATTCCTCTTTCAATGCAAAAATTATTGAATTCATGGGAGATCAATTCACCACCTCTGTCTAATCTCAAGCATTTTATTCTTTTTCCTATTTCCTTTTCTACTCTTGCTAAATACCATTTGAACTTCTCAAATGCTTCAGACTTTTCTCTTAAATACATAACAGTCATCATTCTAGAATAATCATCAACAAAGAGAATAAAGAATTTTTCTCTGGTATAGCTCTCAATTCCAATAGGTCCACATAAATCAGTATGCACAATTTCCAAAATATCTTCAAACTGATGGTTTTTACTTTTGAAACTAGACTTTCCCATTTTACCAATTTGACAATTCTTGCATAGACCAACATCAAGTTTCTTCAAAGTAGGAATACCTCTTACTTTCTTGAATTTGCTTATTTTTATCATGTTGTCAAAATTTACATGACATAACCTTTTGTGCCATAGCCAACTTTCGTCAATTTGAGCAATAAAACATGAGTAATCACCAAGATCAAGATAAAACATGTTACCTTTGGTTTGTTTGCTTGATCCTATCAGGTTTCCTTTGTCATCCAGCAGTCTTGCTTTGCCATTCATGAATTCAACCTTGAATCCAATGTTGATTAGCTGTGCTACACTTAGAAGATTATGCTTTAGTCCTTCGACCCAATATGCATTATCACATATAAGTTCTTTGGTTAATGAAATTCATCCCTTTCCTTTTATACAACAAGGTTCATTGTTTCCAAACCTTACATTACCACCATCAAAGTTTTCAAAGTGTTCAAACTTGGTCCTGTCACCAGTCATATGATGTGAACATCCACTATCTATAATCCATGTATCATTCTTGCTTATATGAGAAATAAGTGCCATCTCATCTTCATCATTATTAGATTCATCTTTTACAACAATGAAAACAATTTCTTCTTCACTATCATCCAAATCTTTAGCTAAGAAACATGTTTTCTTACCTTTATCCTTGAATGATTTGAAATTTTTCTTGCCATTGTACTTGTAATTTTTCTTCTCATCTTTGCTTTGCTTGTTTGGACACCTAGCTGCAATATGACCAATTTCTTCACATGAAAAATAGATTAAGGGAGTTTTACCTCTGTATTTTCCTCTGCCTCTTGAATACTTCTTTGCCAGTAATGCTTCAATAACTTCAAGATCGCTATCAAAACTTTCCTCTGATTCTTCTTCACTTTCTGATTGGATTTTTTTCCCTTTCTTGAGTGAAAGTTTGGCCTCAAAAGCTGATTCAATATTTTTAGAAGTTGGAACATAGTTGTCATAGTTATCTAGTTCAAAGGCTGTCAATCTTCCAACTAAGGCATCCAAAGTTATATTGTGATTTTCTTCACATCTTCTTTCTTGAATAGCAGAAACTCTTATTGCATAAATAGGGAGTAATGTTCTAAGATCCTTACTTATAACCATTTCATCATCAATTTTTGCTCCAGAAGCTCTGATTGCACTAACACTTGTCTTGATCCTTTCAACATATTTTTCAATGTTTTCTTCTTCTCTCATTTTCATTTGATCAAACTGTCCTCTTAGGCTCTCTTCTTTGTCTCTCTTCACATTGTCATCACCGCCATAGATTTTCTTTAACTTGTTCCACATTTCATGAGTAGTTGTGCAGTCTTTGATTTCATCAAATTCTTCATAGCTAAGAGCTGATGCAATGTCTATCATCATAGTGTTATGGTTCTTCTTCTCTGCAATGTCTTCAACAGTCAATGTGCCAGTGGGAATTGTATATTCTTGATCAATATATTTGCATCCTGAATCACCAATGGAAGCTAGATGTAATCTCATGAGACCTTGCCATGCTGAAAAGTTATTTCTGTTAAGCCTTGGAATTTCTCTTTTGTAAGGCATCCCGATCTTTAGCTTAGGTCCTTCAAACCCTTCCTAGAAGCACCAAAAGCTTTGATACCAATTGTTGGAAATATAGATGCAGTAACTGAGAGGGGGGGTGAATTAGTTAACCACAAAAATATTACCACTGATCCCTTAAATATGTTAACAAATTATTTACTGTGCCACTCGGTAAATATACAGAGAAATGCTAAAAACTTGATCCTTGAAATGTGTAATAATTTAAGTTGTTCTTAAGCATTCATCACTGATTAATTTACATGAATAAAGAAAATAACATGAACACAAGAGACACCAGATTTACCATGGAAACCCAATATGGGAAAAACCACCAATGTAACTAGTTACTATTTTTCACTCTTCTGAAGTGATGCCCGGTTAGAAGCCAACCCGGTAAAAGGTTACAAAACACACTGTTAGGTGTGACCTTGTTAGAGAATTTAATCACCCTGCTAGGAGTGGCCTTGTAAGAGGTCTTGAAACAATTCAATAGAACTATTACCTTGTTAGAGGATTTAAAAAATGGTTGTTAAACCAACTCGGTTAAGAGATTTTAATATCACTACTACAATTGCTAGAGAGTAACAATGAACTGACCTGCAACTGAATTGCTGAATATAGATCTCTATTCTGTTTCACTAGATCCTTACTGATCAATTAAATCTTTGCTGCTCCTCAAGGATATCTGACCATCCTTCAAAATTCGTACACACCTTTCTTCAAAATGATTTTTGCATGCTGTATTGTCTCTTATTCAACATATGACCTTCTATATATATATGCCATTTCGTAATCATTTAGATTGACAAGTCAGCACTAATACTTATTATAACAGTCAGCTGGGGTAAACAAACTGTAATAACAAAATTCTTTGAAAGGGCCGACCTTGCTCAGTAAACATTAATCCTAAAAAGATTTCCTTCGGTGACCGAGAGAACTCGGTAACCACAGTGAATTCTACAACATCCTTTGGAGACCGAGAGAGCTCGGTAACCACTAATTTCCTTCGATAAGCGAGGAGGCTCGGTTAACACTGATATCCTATCAAGTTTTCTTTAGACACCTGAGAGAACTCGGTAGACACTAAAAACCTCCTAGCTGACCGACTGGACTCGGTAGATACTGAGAACCACTTAGTTGACTGACTGAACTCGGTAGATACTGAGAACCACTTAGCTGACCAACTGAACTAGGTAGATACTGAGAATGATAATTGATATGACATTTGTGTGACATCAAAGACAACACATAGCTAATCCAACAATGTCCTTCAGACAATTGTATCCAACAAATTATTATTGAAGGGCAATTGGAAGAATGTCTTTCAGCTAAGACATCTTTTCAAAAGTTTAGCTTTGAGAATCTCAAAGCATGTGAGATAGCATCTTATGGACTATGCGCACTACTTAGTGTGGTAGATTCTATTAATAAATTCTTGGGAGAAGGAGTTAGAGGCTATAAAGATTGATTTTATAGATTGTGTTGCAAGCCTACTAGCTTTGCAATATTGAATTAAGGTATATGTTTTTGTAAATGCAATTTTGTAACCCTCCTTACCTTTATTTTGTCATTGTTGTCAAAGGGGGAGAGATATATAGTAGAAAATTGATAAGAAAATGATAAGGATTGATACTCTTATGGGGAGTACTGTATTAGAGATAAGATTTTTTTGGGTTTATAAGGATAGTATATACATTTTATACTATGGCCACAATTTTGAGATTTTGAAGTTGTAAGACTTAGCCGATTTTCTCATATGTTGCCACCAATGACAAAGGGGGAGATTGTTGGAAATTTGGCTGATTTGGTTACATAGATGTTGTCATTATGGAAACATATGATCTACATGAAGATAATACATGTCAGAGAGCTAGTATGTCAGAGCGCAATGCGAAATTGTCTAAGTATGAGACAACGTGTTTTTACCAGTGAACTTGAAGATAGTTTTTGTTTGCGATGTTGATTGGAGTAAATTCAATGCTTGCACACTTGAACATAAACTCTATGGTGACTATTGAAGACTAATCTCAGAGTGCAAGTCAGTATGACATGTACAAAAGAAGTTATGACAACTTTACTAAAGACAGTGTCAAGCTGACAGGATAGAATATGAAGACATAATTGATAAAGAGTTAAGGGATTATTTTGTTTATCAAAATAATGACTTAATAATATAAAGGGAAAACATCCTAGATGTTAACCCTTTGATAAAGTTATTTTGTAATATGATAGCGGACTGGAAAGTTATTAATCTTAATAACTTGTATAAATGTAATTGTAAATTGTAAGAAGGATATAATGAAGAAACGAATGTATGTAATAGTGATAGTGAAAGAGAAGAGAAAAGATATTGATGAAAGTAGTATAAGGTTATTATGCTTGACCTTCTTTTGTAATTAGTAAATATTGTACATTACTTGTCTGGTCAATGGGCTCATCTAGTAATCACATTTTGTATTGCCAACTCCTAACAGGGTTGAGGTTTCTAACAAGGCCTATAGTCCCTTAATCAGGACTAAGACACTATATGCATGTAATGGACTCCTAATAGGGTCAACATCCTTAACATGATACTTTTGATTAGTGGATCTTTTTGGGTACCATCCCCACCGGGGTTTTCCCTTGGCCAGGGTTTCCTTGAGAACAAATAATGTGTTATGAGTTCTTTAGTTTTATTGCTATACATGTTGTTTAGCTTCTTATGTTATGCATGTGTAAAGATAATCTATTATATCCATAATCAGGCAAAAGATAAAGTTTGTAGAGTATTGATTCACCGCCCCCTCTCAATATTCCCTATTTCTAACAAATTAATTAATACAATTTAATAACATATATGTTGAGAAACACTAAAATCATAAAAAATTTATGAACTAAGAATCAAATGAATACCAAAGCCTGAGATAGATTGCTTATAAGTGTATAAGACATAGTCACTAATGAATCAATTATGATCATTTACTATATAGTAAATAATAAAAGATGTTGTAGTCATAGTCATAGAGGAAGGAATTAGGGATTTAAAAATAAAAGAAAGTAATCGAAAAGGATTTGACAAGAGTGTTTCAACTAATATGACATACATACCTCTTTTGTTTGTTGTGTTGAACCCCATGTTTGAAAATCAAGACTTCTAACAAAATAGAATGGTAGAGGATATGTGGGAAGTTGCAAATGTGGAAATAATATGTAAAACATAATGAATACACGTGAATAACCAAAATTTTTTGACAAACAATAAAAAAATAAACAAAGCATGTACTTATAACTGAATTGATATGTTTAATATTTATATGAAAAATGAATACCAAATCCTTAGATGGCTCTCATGTACTCTTAGGAGGAGTCATCACCAATGAAGAATCTACAATCATTTTGTGTATAAAAAATCATAAAAAATGTTATAGTCATAGAAGGAATTAGATATTTTGAACAAACAATAATGTAATCGAAAGTGAAGATGGAAATTTTATCTCTTCCCTCCCCTAAATATCTATGACATCAAGTGCATTCATCAATCTATATGTACATGTTTTGTTCAATAATACATTTCAACAAATAAATTAAAATTGTTACACTAAATTACCTTTTGGCATTTGGGTGTCCACAAGATTATATTTTTCTATCTTGGTGTGTTTGAAGATGCCTTTTGCACAAGGGACATCCTCAAGCCAGGTGTGGTAACCTAAAATATAATAAAAATTAACATAAGGGAAATACATATATATAATATTAAATCTAAGTCAAAATTTAAATCTAAATCTAAATGACTTGCATAGGTTCAATTAAGATTGTAAATAAGATCTATGTAAAATATGACACCATAAAGATTTCTAAGCTAAATTCAATGGTCATAAGTGTGACATCATCAACTTAGAACATTTGAGCCGCTGACAAGCCCTATAAAAAATGAAATAAATATATATATGAGCGTTAGTGATTATTAACAAAAAAATATTTTGAGACCTAGGTATTATTCTATTTTTAACATATCAAAAATATTTTCCTCTAGTGTTGAAGCTACCCATGCATGTTGAGTAGAATGAACATACTAACACCATGTACTACACCCTATAATGCATATTATTCATATATACACTTTAAATTTTTCTATAAATAAAAATTTACTTACATTTATAATTTTTTTGTGATTAATTAAAAATATATCATAAGCTCAAACAAAAACACCTACATCTCCTATCCATCATAAAGAACCATGGTCATTAGGTCATTAGTTAGGGCCACATCTTCTATAGTGGAAGCATGGAATCTAGTCCTACAATATGTACATTAATGGGATGTCAAACTATCTTCATTCACATTAGTATCTTGTTGGACTACAATGGATTTTGAATCTGATTGAAGAATCCATGATTACAAGATCACTGAGGAGTTTCTGATTAGATATGTAATATGATTAAATCAGTATTATGTTTTCATTGATGTCAACTAGTTTGACAACACTTATCTTGTAAGTTACTATACTGAGACATCTGAAGAAAGGTGAAAGAGATGAAGAACAAAGAAATCTACATGAGGAAAGATGTACATAATAGATGAGGATAAAGAACACATTGAGTAACTTGTTGATGAGTCTATGACTTGATGATATTAACCTTATTATGTTGCATTCATCTATGATGAAGTATAGAGCTGAAAGACACAAAGTAATGTTGTTGGTAAATGAATCATTTCTAGTATACACCAACGGAGTGTAGTGTATACTGATCGTAGTATTAACCAAGCAGTGTTCACCGATGCATTTTTTTGTTAACCGAGTGGAATAGAATGAATTAAATGATTAGTTTAACCAATAATATTGATGAGCTAGCAAGAGCATAACATTGAGGTAACAGATAATGTTTGTCACACAGATCGATGGTTGACAAAATTCAGGGAAGATCTAATGGAGAAGATTGAAACATGTTATTGACACAAGTACTGAGAAAGTTTGAAGTGAAAAAATCTATGAATGAGGTTTAGCAGCAAAATCTGATGGTGGAGAAGAAAATGATTTACTCGTCTATATAAGACAACAAATTTTTATTATGAAAAGTGCCGGAAGAAGAAGAAGAAGCTATAAGAATATTGCATGAATAAGGTTTTCATGTATTTTGATCATACTGGTTGCTACCTATACTGATACTGGATTTGAAGATATCAAAACATGCACAACTGCCAAAGGAATGTGGGATAAATTAACACAAATATACAGTGGAGATCTGAATGTCAAAAGAGCCCGAGCTGAAAGTCTGAGAGGTAGATTTGATGATATGAGAATGAAAGAAGGTGAGAACATTGTACAATATTCAAATAGAATCAAAGAGGTAGTACATACTATTAGAGCATATGATGGAGTGATTGATTGATGAAGGGTGCTCCCCTTAATACCACAAACACATAATAGAAACAGAGAAAAAACAACAATATGCAAGAACAAAAAATTGGCTTCTTATTATCTCCACAAATGTGGAATTAAAAACTTTCAGAATTACAGTATGCAAAGCCACATGGGCATTCCCTTACAATATTCTATAGGACAAAGCCTTGAATCAATACCCAGATCTACAAAATAGAACTTCCCTAGAAAACACTATGAGCCTTCTTTATATAGGCATTTTTCCACCGCCCGAGAAGGTTCTAGAAATTTAGCCCTTAGGGCTGACCAAACTTAGAATTATTTTATTTTTCAATTTATTACATCAAATTCATCTCAAAATAACTTTTGAAACCTGAATAGAAATTTTGAAGGAAAATTATTTTCTACCATTTCAGGTGACCCAAATTTTGGAGACCATAAGTCATCACCAGTTGACCTGATTGACTATTATAACCCCATTTTAGAAAGGCCATGAAGTGCTCTATAGACTTAACTCGCGCAAGCGCCTATCACCCAAGTTTTCAACCTCATCCGGGGCCTCTAAAGCCTTCAAAATTGAGTTCAAAGTTTTTGTACCTTGCTGCTAATACCGAAAATCTTCAATATCTTCAAAACTAGACCTGGTCTAGCCATGAAACTTTACTGGTGGATGATATGACTGAGATGAACCTCCACATGTAAAATCAAAACATTTCAAGATTGTAAGACCAACTTACTAAAAACCAACAAGTTTCCATAAATAGCAGCTCTGCACAAGATAACCCTTATTGAATACAAAAATAGAAATATTTTTGGGTGATGCAAGATTGCTCTTACACCCAGGATGCTCCTGCATTAGACACCTAAGGTAATTTGAGAAGTGACCCCATCATGTCTCAGGTGTGTAGAGGAAAACCAAGATGGTTAACCTCCTCCTTTGTCAACCATGATGAATCTTCAACAGGTCCTCCTTTCCACTTGACCAAATATTCTTCATATGTCCTGTTCCTTGTGCTTCTTCTAACACAACTATCTAGTATGTCTTCAATCTCCTTGTTATCTGAACTGGTTGCTGGAATACTCGACTATGTTACTGTAACCTCATCTTCAACACCTCCTTCATGATACTCTATCAGATCTGAAACATTAAATACTGGTGAAATATTTAGCTCAGTAGCCAACTCAACCTCATATGCATTTCCTGAATCATGCTTCTTTAGTATGGCCCAAACTTCTTCATTTTCAATTTGTTATATGTACCAACTAGAAATTGCTCCTTCCACAAATGAACCATGACTTCATCTCCAACCTGAAATTCCTTATGCCTCCTTTTCACATCTTCCTTAGCCTTATACTACACATTCATCTTGGTAATATGCTTCCTCACCTCCTCATGGATGTTCTTCAAATGTTCTGCAAAATCCTCAGCTTTAGCACTACTTATTTCTCCTTTATCTATCTCCCTCAACTCAGATGCATTTCTGGGACTATTTCCATATACAATCTAGAATGGTGATTTACTAGTACTCCTATTGACAAAATTATTATATGAAAATTATGTCTGTGGTAAAATCGAATCCCATCCTGTTGGCTTATCTCCAACCAAACATCTCAGCAAATTTACCAAACTCCTATTCACCACCTCTTTCTGTCTAGCAGTTTGTGGATCATGTGATGAGCTGAACTTCAAATATATTTTCAACTTCTTCCACAATGTACACTAGAAATATCCAATGAACTTAGTGTCCCGATCTGAAACTATGGTCTTTGGAAAACCATGTAGTCTCACTACTTCTCTGAAAAACAATTATGTTACATGAACAACATCATTAGTCTTCTTGCACGGAATAAAATGTGTCATCTTTGAAAATCTGTCAACTACCACAAAAATTGAATCATGTCCCCACTGTGTCCTTGGTAATCCAAGAAAAATTCCATACTCATATCCTCCCAAGGCTTCTCTGGTATAGGTAATGGCTGATACAACCCTATATTATGCTTCACTCCTTTTTCCATCTGACATACTCTACAACTCTGTACAAACTTCTTGACATCTTGCTGCAACTGTGGCCAATAATAATTCTCACTAACCAAAGCAAGGGTTTTATCTCGACCAAAATGTCCAGCCAATCCTCTATTATGCTTCTTCTTGATGAGATTATCCCTCATAGAACTTCTTGGAATGCATAACCGACTCCCTTTGAATAGCATATAATCCTGAATGATGAAATCCAGCCACTTCATTCCATCTAGAGTAACAGGTTCTTTACAAGCTTTCCAAGCTTCACCAAAATCAGGATCCTCTGGATAAAAATTCTTGAGTTCCTTGAAACTGACCACCTCAATCTGCATCTCTATCAGCAATAGTTTCCTTCTGCTAAGTGTGTCTGCAACCCTATTAGACTTTCCACTTCTATGTTTCAAAATAGATGTATAACTCTACAAAAACTCAACCCATTTCAAATGCCTTTGATTCAACTTTCCTTGACTATTCAAATATTGCAAAGCTTGATGATTAGGATACAAAAAAAACTCCTTAGGAAGCAGATAGTGTCTCCACTTCTTCAATGCCTGAACTATAGCATCAAATTCCTGATCATAAACATAATATTTTCTCTTGGCATCATTTAACTTCTCACTGAAATAAGCAATAGGTTTACCTTCTTGGCTCATAACAGCTCCTATTGTAGTACCACTAGCATCACAATCTACTTGTAACACCTTATTAAAATATGGAAGTGCTAAAATAGTTTGTTCTGTAACTTTTTATTTTAACAATTGAAAACTCTTTTCTACCCCATTGGTCCACTAAAACTCTTTTCTATCCCCTCTCATTGTTTCAGTCAAGGGACCACAAATACTGCTAAAATTTTTGATAATTTTTTTATAAAAACTAGCTAGACCATAAAAAGATCTTACCTAAGTAGCACTCCTTGGAGTAGGCCATTCAAGGATAGCATGTACCTTCTCTGGGTCCATTTTTAGACCTTCTGCTAAAACTAAAAATCCCAAATACACTAACTCGTTCTTCACAAAACTGCACTTCTTCAAATTAATCAACAATTTCTCTTCTCTCAGCTTCTCACATACCATATGAATATGCATCATATGATCCTCCAATGCCTTACTAAAGATTAAAATATCATCTAGGTAAACAATGACAAACTTACCCAGAAATTCTTTCAAAACCTCATTCATCAGCCTCATGAAAGTGCTCGGTGCATTGGTTAGCCCAAAAGGCATGACTAACCACTCATACAGTCCTTCCTTTTTCTTGAAGGTAGTCTTCCATTCATCTCCCTCTCTGATCTGAATTTGGTGATATCCACTCTTCAGATCTATCTTTGAAAAATACACAGCTCCACTCAAACAGTCCATAATATCATCCATTCATGGTAATGGAAACTTGTACTTGATTTTGATCTTATTTATTGCTCTAGAATCTATACACATCCTCCACTCTCTATTATTCTTTAGTGCTAATACCGCTGGTACAGCACATGGACTCAGGTTCTCCCGAATCAATCCCTTCTATAACAACTCATGCACTTGTCTATTCAACTCTTCACTTTCTGCTGGTGTCATTCTATGTGCTACCTTGTTTGGAAAATTGGCTTCTGGAATCAAATCCATATGATGACTAACCTTCCTTATCGGTGGTAATCCATCAGGTACATTATCAGATACAATATTCTGAAACTCATTCAACAAATCTACAACCTCTACAGGTACATCCTCTATTTCCTCTTTACCATCTTTTGGAATTAAAGCAAAACACACATGCTCATGCCTCATACCAACTAGGAATTTTCCTCCATCAACAAATGTTATTCTTGCATTACCACATACCTTTTCTTCGATCTCCTTCAATGGCTTTAGCTTATGTCACACTCCATCATTTGTTAGGGAATAGGTATCTGCATGACCATCATGTACAACACATCTATCAAACTGCCATGGTCTACCCAACAACATATGACATGCATCCATAGATATGATATCACATAGTACATCATCCTGGTACCCGCTGATCTTGAACTTTAGGAGGCATTGTTCACTAACCATGACTTTGTGGTCATCTTGCACCTAGGCAATCTGATATGGATGTGGGTGTTTCTGTCTCTTGAGCTTCAAATTTGTCACCATCTCTTTTGACACCAAATTTTTAGTGCTTCCACTATTAATAATCACATCACAACATTTACCCTCACACTTGCATCTAGTGTGAAATAGGCTCCTAATTTGTTCAGGTTCATTCTCACCACTCAGCACGACTCTTTTGTTAATTAGCATTTCTCCTCTTTCAACATCTTTAGAATTTGATGATCTGGCATCTTCATCTACATGTGCAACTCTAGCCTAGCCTTCATTCTTCCTACCCATCCTTCCTTGGCATTGAGGACATTGAAATGCCCTATGACCTTCTCCATAGTGAAAACATGTTCCATGGAAGCCTCCTCTTCCTGAACCTGGTCCTCTTCCTCTTTCTCTTCCTCTCTGATCTCTTTTGTTTTGATCTTGGAAATGATTGAAATTATTTCCTCTCTAATTTTGACTACTACTGGCCTCATCATTCTTTTTTGGATCTTCATTTTAGCCTCCATATGACCATCCACCAGATCATCCACTGTGACCTCTTCCATTTTGTCTGCTCTCGAACTTCTTGTTCAACTTTTCCTCTACTTTTAGGGAAAACTAGTATGGCTCTTCAATATTGTTCATTCAAACTAGATTCAGCTCCTCCTGAATGCTTGGCCTCAACCCATTAAGGTGATGGGAAACTTTCTCCTTATCAGCTTTTGCATGGCCTGATCTGATGAGGATTTGATAGAAATCCTCTATATACTCCTAAACAGATCATCTTGCTTGCTTCAAACTTTGCATTTTCTTCAGTAGGTCAAGCTGATAATCAACAGGGATGAACTGTCACTTCAATTTATCCACCATCCAATCCCATCTTGTGATTTTATCCTTTCCTCTTCTATTTTGCTCCAATTGAATCTCTTACCACCAGATCTTTGCATGACCTTTCAGTCTGGCCTTCACGAATTTGACCCTATCAGGATCCTCAATATCTTCATACTCAAAATATTCTTCACATTCATTGATCCAGTCGATGAATTCATTTGGGTTAAGATTTCCAAAAAATGTCAGAACCTTGATCTTAGGTCTTTTGCCGATCTTGGAAATGGCCTGGAAAAGCCTTTGTTCTTCTTGATTCAAAATTTTGCCTTCTTCTTGATCATCATTTTCTTCTTTGGCTTCATCCTCCCTTTCATCTCTGACATTAAGATTTATTTCTCTATGAATCTCTTCTTCCAATGCTCGCACTTGTCTCTGGAGTGCTCTAACCTTAGGTGTTACAACACCAGCTCTTTCACCACATTCCCTTCGTGGAGGCATTTTCGTGATGCATGCAGAAACCCTAACCACGGTCTTGGTGCAAAATGCCTCATAGTCAGTGATCTACTTACACACTCAGGAAAACCTATCTCTGATACCACTTGATGAAGGCTGCTCCCCTTAATACCACAAACACATAACAGAAATAGAGAAACAACAACAATATGCAAGAACAAAAAATTGGCTTCTTATTATCTCCACAAATGTGGAATTACAAACTTTTAGAATTATAATATGCAAAGCCACATGGGCATTCCCTTAAAATATTCTATAGGACAAAGTCTCGAATCAATACATAGATCTACTACACAGAACTACCTTAGACAACACTATGGGCCTTCTTTATATAGGCATTTTTCCACCACCCGAGAAGGTTCTAGAAATTTATCCCTTAGGGCTGACCAAACTTAAAATTATTTTATTTTTCAATTTATTACATCAAAGTTGGCTCAAAATAACTTTTGAAACCTGAACATAAATTTTGAAGGAAAATTATTTTCCACCATTTCAGGTGACCTAATTATAATCCCATTTTAGAAAGGCCACAAAGTGCTCTATAGGCTTGACTCATGCAAGCACCTATCACCCAGGTTTTTGACCTCATCTGGGGCCTCTAAAGCCTTCAAAAATGAGTTCAAAGTTTCTGTACCATGCTGCTAATACCAAAAATCTTCAATATCTTCAAAACTAGACCTGGTCTAGACATGAAACTTTACTGGCGGTTGATATGACTGAGATGAACCTCCACATGTAAAATTAGAACATTCTGAGATCGTAAGACCAACTTACTAAAAAACAACAAGTTTCCATAAATAGCAACTTTGCACAAGATAGCCCTTATTGAATACAAAAACATAAATATTTTTGGGTGATGCAAGATTGCTCTTACACCCAGGATGCTCCTACATCATTGATGATGAAATAGTGATAAGCAAGATTCTCAAAACTTTGCTACCGGTTTATGCAATCAGGATTTCTGTAATTCATGAAACAAGAGCTACATCCAACCTTACTCTTGACACTCTGATTGGTAAACTTACAATCATTGAATTAAACAATTTTGATAACAGTGTTGTTCCTTCTATTGAATCCGCTTTCATGTATTCTTTAAAGATTGGAAAGTCTAGCAGGAATAGTAAGAATTGTGATAGTGATGGTGATACCGATGATGAACTTGATGAGCTTGAAGCACTTATGGCTAGAAGATTGCCCAAAGGAAAAGAAAGGTATAGAGTTAAGCTACCTTTAGCATGCTTTAATTGTAAAGAAGTTAGTCACATCGCTGCTAGATGTCCTCAGAAGAAAGATGATGATAGATCCAAAGACTGATCTAAAGGAAGCTATGGGAGAAGAGGCAATAGAGGCTACAAACACTACAATAGAGACAATCGAGATGAAAAAGGAAAAAATGTATGTTACATAGCCGAAGATATTGAAATTGAATCTGATTCTGATGATGATATAGAAGTTGTATTTGTTTCTATGAAAGATGACTTAGAAGAGGAAGAGAAACATGAAGAGACAACACTGATCTCTAAAGTAAGCAGAAATGATATGTGGATCATAGACAGCGGCTGTACACATCATATGACTAGTGATGTAGAGAAGTTTGATCATCTTGTTGAATATAATGGAGGATCTATGAAAATGGGAAATGATGCACCTTGTATGGTAAGAGGTAAAGGCTCACTGATGATCAATGATAGATTACAATGTGAAAATGCATATTGGGTAGATGGAATAAATTATAATTTGTTAAGTGTGGCTCAGCTAAACAATTTAGGCCACCGACTGGCTTTCGAGAACAAAAAGGTGAAGATCTATGATGATGGAGGAAGACTTGTCGGAACAGGTACACAATCTAGAGGTAATCTATTCTATGTTTATATGGATCAGTCTTCTTGTTTGTGGCACAGAAGGTTATGCCATGTGAACTTTGACAACATGATCACGATTAGTAGAAAGAAAAGAGTTAGAAGATTGCCTAACTTGACAAAACCTGATCATGTCATGTGCCATGAATGTCAGAAAGGTAAGATGACTAATTCTAGTTTTAAAAGTAAAGACTATTCAACAAAGAAGATACTTGAGTTGGTTCATACCAATGTATGTGGTCCTATGAGAACTTAGATCTCTTCTAGTGATAGTTATTTTATTCTTTTTGTTGATGATTATACTAGACTGATGACTGTTATGTTCCTGAAAGAGAAATATGAAGCTTTCAAAATGTTTAAGTGGTATAAAGCTAAGGTAGAGAAAGAAACTGGAAAAGAAATAAAATTTTTAAGATTTGATAGAGGAGGTGAATTTATCTCTGATGAATTTACTAATTTTTTTAATGAGCATGGAATCAAAAGGTAGGTATTTGCACCAAGGACACCTCAACAAAATGACATTGCTGAAAGGAGGAACAGGTCTATAATTGACTATGCTAGAACATTAATGATACAAAAGAATGTTGCTCAGACATATTGGAGGGAAGCTGTCAGTACAGCTATGTATGTTCTTAACCAAGTACAACTGAAGAAGGACTCCAACCGAACACCTTATGAACTATGGTTTGGACACAAACCTACTATAAGTTATTTCAAAATTTTTGGAAGTAAATGCTTTATTTTGAAAGATGAAAGAAATGGAAAATTTGATTCTAAAGGAGATGAAGGAATATTTCTGGGATATTCCACTATAAGTAAAACATACAAATGTTTGAATAAGGTTACAAATAAGATAGTTGAAAGTACTAATGTTCATGTTGATGAGTTTGATGACAAGTACATAGAGGAAAGTACAAAGGAATTGAAAGACTATTGTAGATTCACTTACATTGAACATCCAAAGTATCTACTGACACCGCAAGCTGTGTCAACCTGTCAGTAGGGAAATAATGTAGGACAATAGACAACACAAACCAAGGAACAAGATGGAGCTACTGAGAAAGATAATGACCCTGAACAGGATGAACAAGAAAGGAGAAATAATGTTTTGGCTAGTTTTGTTAGGAGACATCATCCTGAAACACAAATCATTGGAGACAGACATGCTAGAATGCAAACTAGAAGCAAAACAAGACAAGGTACATGTCTAATTTGTGAATTTGAACCTAAAACTATGAAAGTTGCATTAGAGAATGAAGAATGGGTTAATGCAATGAAGGAGGAAATAGAGCAAATATAGAAGAACAAAACCTGGTCCTTAGTACCCCGACCAAAAGATAAGAATGTTATCGGTACTAGGTGGATATACAGGAATAAATTGAATGAAAATGGTGAAGTCACAAGAAATAAAGCTAGATTGGTATGGAAGGGATATGCATAGGAAGAAGGCATTGACTATGGTGAAACATTTGCACTTGTTGCTAGATTAGGAGTTTGAATGCTACTTGCATATGCTACACATAAGAAATTCAAAGTCTATCAAATGGATGTGAAGTCAGCATTTTTGAATGGTATACTTGAAGAAGAAGTCTACATTGAACAACCTAAAGGATTTTTTGATCCTGACAATAAAGGCATGGTATGTAGATTACATAAATCTTTATATGGATTGAAACAAGCACCGAGAGCATGGTATGAAAGACTGCACACTTATTTGTTAAGTATTGGATTTGTTAGGACAAGTGAAAACAACAATTTGTATGTGAAAGGTGATACTGATGATACTATTATCATTGATGACATTATCTTTGGAGGCTCAGATCTTGTATGCAAGGCATTTTCTAATGAAATGCAAAAGGAATTTGAAATTTCTATGTTCAGAGAGATTGAGTTCTTTCTTGGACTACAAGTGATTCGACAGAGTGATGGAATATTTATCACACAATCTAAATATATAAAGGAAGTACTAAATAAATTTGGCATGGAAGATGCTAAACCTATAGGAACACTGATGGCTACTGGGTGCAAATTGACAAAGGAGGATGAAACTACCGAGGTAAATCAGACACTTTACTGATCTATGATTAGTAAGTTAATGTACGTAGTTCAAAGTAGACTAGATATAGCACATGCTGTGGGTATAGTTGCAAGATTTTTTTTGCTAATCCTAGAGTAGCTACAAAAAGGATCTTAAGATACCTAAAGAAAATAGAGAATTATGGATTATGGTATCCTAAGGAAGGGAAGTTTGAACTACAAGTTTACACCGATGCTGATTGGGCTAGAAATGTGGATGATAGAAAAAGCACCACCGGAGGAGCATTTTTCTTTAGCGAAAGACTTGTAACCTGGACAAGTAAAAAGAATACTTGTATCTCTTAGTCTACAACTAAAGTAGAATATGTTATTGTTGCTACTAACTATTCAAACATTGCATATATCAAACAAGTGTTGGAAGGAATGAATGAGGTAATCACTGACCCGATGATTATATATTGTGACAACACTAGTGCTATTAATATTTCAAAGAATCTTATGATGCACTCTAAGACAAAGCTTATATCTATTAAGTATCATTACTTAAGAGAACAAGTGCAAGAGAAGCAAGTGAAGTTAAAATTTGTTACATCTAAAGAACAACTTGCTGATATCTTTACAAAGTCCCTACCAAAGGACACATTTGAATACTTGAGGACTAGACTTGGGCTCTATCCCCTATCTATCAGTCACTAAGGTGATCTGGTTGTTGCACTAGCCTATTTTTTTTCAGAAGATCATTCATATTGATGCAGCATAGTTCACACTTTGAATCATGTTCAAGGTTGTGATTAAGTTTTAGAACTTGAACCGATTGGAATATCAGTATTCAGATATACAGAGGAAGACATAATTTGTTTCTTTGGTATTGTTGTCAAAGGGAGAGATAAACAATATGAAATTAAAAGGGGAGAGATAAAGAAGATATGAAAAGGAACAAGCACTGATGAGAACTATCTAAGGGAGAGACAATTTGAATGAGACAGAATATTGAAGATCAGTTATAGAGAATAGAAGTAGGAAGAGTATTGAAGATCAATTACAAAGAACATAAGCAGGAATAGGAGAACTAAAAAGATCATAACTACAGAATGGTAAAACTATATTATTTAATGTTGGTTTAGTAATGTAGTGATTAAACATATTAAGTCTATTTGACTTATAGCATTTTGTTCACAAGTTGTAGAATATATGTTTGGTATGTGTATGGTACATTTCATATTACTGGAGTTGCCATCAATGCTAAAGGGAGAGATTGCTGGACTACAACTGATTTGGAATCTGATTGAAGAATCCATGAATACAAGATCACTAAGGAGTTTTTGATTAGTTATGTAATATGATTAAATCAGTATTATGTTGTCATTGATGTCAATGAGTTTGACATCACTTATCTTGTAAGTTACTATACCGAGACATCTGAAGAAAGGTGAAAGAGATGAAGAATAGAGAAATCTACATGAGGAAAGATGTACATGATAGATGAGGATAAGGAACACATTGAGTAACTTGTTGATGGGTCTATGACTTGATGATATTGAATTTATTATGTTGCATTCATCTATGATGAAGTATAGAGCTGAAAGACACAAAGCAATGTTGTTGGTAAATGAAGCATTTCTAGTATACACTGACGAAGTGTAGTGTATACTGATCGTAGTATTAACCGAGTAGTGTTCACTGACACATTTCTTTGTTAACCGAGCTAAACATAATGAATTAAATGATTAGTTTAACCGATAAGATTGATGAGATGGCAAGAGTATAACATCGAGGTAACATATAATGTTTGTTACACAAATCGATGGCTGATGAAATTTAGGGAAGATCTAACAGAGAAGATTGAAATGTGTTATTGACATAAGTACCGAGAAATTTTGAAGTGGCAAAATCTATGAATGAGGTTAAGTGGCAAAATCTGATGGTGGAGAAGAAAATGATTTACTCGTCTATATAAGAGAACATATTTTCTTTATGAAAAGTGCCAGAAGAAGAAGAAGCTATAGGAATATTGCATGAACAAGGTTTTCATGTATTTTGATCATACTGGTTAATAAGAACCGAGCTGCAGAGCAATTACCAACAGACAATAAGTTGATATAGTATTGAATCTAAAGTGAATTATTGATCAAAAGGATTTATATGGACTGAATATTGATCTGTAATCTGCAATTGAAGTTGTATTAAGTTAGATCATTTTCTATTACATATTTAACCATTGTATACAGTCAAAATCTCTTAACCGAGTGGACTCTGAAAGTCTTATGATGTATCATTCATAGAATGAACATTGTTATCCTGTCAACTCCATAGTGAATGCTGGTTGGATGATAAATTCTAGTCTAAAATCTTCTAACAAGGTCACACCTGACAGTGTGTTTGTAACCTTTAATGGGGTTGGGTCTTAACCGACCTCACTTTAGAAGAGTGAACAATTTTGGGTTGCCGGTCCCAGGTGGTTTTTCCCTTTACAGGGTTTCCACGTTAAATCTCTTGTGTTATGTGTTGATTGTGATATTTTTTTGTTATCATACTTTGCATGTTACATGTTAGATTTGATCAGTAACTGTTATAGTATTTGACTGGTAATCACTAAAAGAATAGATAGTAAGAAGTTTTATTGTTTACCGACAAGCAAAAATTGAAGAAATTTTTTTGAATTATACATTTTGATTTGGGACACTGGATAACTGATTCACCTCCCTCTCATTTATTCTAACATATCTACCCTAGAACATATATTATGGCAATTGGCATGCATGTGGTCAATATTATGGGTTGAGCCAAATGGTGTATCTGATGATGATCCATGTGGCATAGGTTTTAATCCATCCTCTATTTTTATTGACTATGTCCCATACTAAATAATTGAATTAGTCAATGATATATCCAGCTCCATTGAGTCCTTTAAGGCTACTGGGACTGTGATGTGAACCATGGGTTTAGGAGCTAAATGAATCCTATTTTGGGGATCTACTATCCTTTGAGCCCCAATTTTATCTTGTATAGATCCTCTTCCTCTATCCTAGAACTATTGTCTGTCAAATTAATTCAAATTTAACCTAAAGAAAACTTGCAACATAACTTTCTCAAGAAATATAGAGGCACCTCCCAATTATTACAAGTTGGTTATTCCAAAACCATATACCACCTATCCAAAAATGATTTGTTTTCATCCTAGCATGGTTAGACCAATGTATAAGAAACCTCTTTGAATTAGCAATTAAGGTCTGATTAGTTTTACGCATGGTGAAAAGAGCACATATGTCATATTTATGTATGTCATTTATTTTCACCTCATTATATGACAACCCATTAATATAAAATATATGACATTTATCCCTATGTGAACTAAATTGTGTAACCTACCTAGATACATACTTGTCACTATTAGCAATTGATTCTAGGGTTTTGGTGAGGGATGAGTAGTGCTCATGAGAATAGGGCCTCAACATATTCACTATTATATAAATTTGAGTAATATTCTACAATACGCGGTTCACAAATTCCTTCTTTGTGACTTTTACAAGTTCTATTAGAAGAGGCAAAGAGTTTTGGGGTGGCAATGATTGTTGAGGAGTGGAATTTTGAGGGTTTTATTATATTGGGGTATATTTTGGAGGGTTTAGTTTTGCTGGTACATGAAGATAAGGTTTTTTTTAAAATCAAGCACCATTTTTAGAATCTAACATAACATTTATAAACAAGCTTAAATCAATTAAAAAAACCCTATTTAAATTTAATTTCAAACAAAACAATAAAAAACTAAATTATTACCTCTTGGATGACATGGATTGTGATAATTAGTGTAAGTACTGGAAAAAAAAAGGAAGAAACATGATCAGGTTATGACATTTTTGCAATAATTTTATCCGTTGTTCACATTTTTTTATATTAAAACTACTTTTGGCCCATAGAAAAAAAAAATAACATATAGTTTTATATAATGCAAATGAGTTCCTAAGGAGTAAAAAGGTATTTCTATTTATTCAAAAATAATTAAGGTTTTGAATAAATTTAGGTTCTATTTTACTTGGTTGTAACCTACGTATTTTATTTGAAACTTTAAATAACCCATGTGTGTTAGAGAGAATTTTAGGTTTTTTGGGGGGTGTGACTGCATTTCTATTCACCATCTTGGTGCACTTACCCCCAAACTATTCTCAATAATATATCAACATCCCACCTTTAAATTTTACACATAAAGAATATGTAGAAAAAATACACATCACTATTAGATAGAAAATATGTTGAAATTAATTAAATACATACAAAAACAACCATACTAAATCACCACACCTTCAAACCCACTCATTATGCTCAATAATTGAACATATTATTACAAGTATGATTTTTTTTGCACCAAAATATTATCCTAAATTTTTTTGATCCAAACACTAGACTTATAGAATTGACATGAGGTACTTAGGCCCTTGCAATGAATCCCAAGGGGAGTGCTGACCATTTTTCCAACAATATCCCCTCATAATTACCTGAGGGCATTCAAACATATGACCAAGATCAGATACAACTTGTTAAAAGTATGATTATCATTGCACCAAAATATCAACTTGTTAATGCCTGATACAACCACTAGACTTATAGAATCCACAAGACGTGGTTTGTCCCTTTTCATGAATCCTAAGAGGAGTGCTAGCGATTTTGCCAAAAAAATATGTCTATTGTCAAAGATATATTTGGCCCACCATGATAACATGGGGGGATAGCCACAAGTATCCTTTGTAGGGAACATATTTTGTAAAGATTATATCTAAATACCATTTCCAATCCTTAAACTGAGTCATAAGATGAATATCCCTATTTTTATAAAATAATATAGGGAAACATAGAATCAAGGAAAAAAAGAAAGTTGTTTTATTCTTGGGTAATTTTTCAAATCTTAATTTAAATTAAGGCCAAGAAAGGAAGTTATTAGTGACTTTGTCAATAAGGAAAAATAACACATGAATGGATTATTTAAATAAATTTAGGGCATGTTGCTAACGTAATTTTATTAGTCATGTACCTTAGGAAGAGAGAACTTATAATAACTAAATAGATTCTTAGCTGATGTAGATACCATTATATAAGTCATCTATTACTGTAAACTCAATGTTTTAAAAAATTCCCATAATTATCTAAATACTCTCAAGATGAAAAAAAAACCCTAATTATTCATTTTACCTCACATGGTGATAAGACTACCAGATTCAAGACCCTTGTAAACTTGACTACTAGCTATCAACTATGACCATTCTAATATTTTGACAGTTTTCTAGCTTTTTGTCAATCTCTAATTATCCCCTTACCACTTAGGAAAATTTCAAAGGGTTTAGGAAAACCCTAATAATTTAAATTGAAGCGATAGGAAACTAAAATTTGAAACTACATGATGGAAATAATTTTTTCTTCACTATTATCTTAAATAAAATCTCTACGCATGATTTAAATGTAAATTTATGAAGTTTATTAAAGCATCCAATAGGAAGAGTAGTAAAATTGAGTTACAACTAGCATATTATAAAAAAATATATAGAACTTACTATATAGAGAAAGATACTCTATAATGCAATAACTGATACATTTTTCCACTATGTCAATCACATTTTTCCATAGTGTGGAAGGTAAGACAGATAAAGTTAAGTGGAAACTAAAAAAATCAAAGACTTACTCATGAGTGATCCTCTGGGAACCAAATTAGATTAATCATAAAATTTAAAGGAAAAAGGTGTAGATTTTATCTACTATAGCCTTATTTCAACGTAGTCTTAAAGTGAGAAGAGGTAGTACAAATGTGATAGATTCAACATAGATGAAAAAAAATTCAAAAACAATATTTTTCAGGATTTTTTATAAGTTTCATAAATGTAAATTTTTTAGAGGTCTTATGAGCATGATTGAAAGTTAGAACTATTATTCATGCCCAAAAATAATTTTACAAGGGCATAATGGTAAGAGATTTACATTAGATACCTTGAAGACCTTTCCAATGGTGTATGATGTTCTAAATTCCAATAAATGAGTGAAAAGTGATGACCCTACGAAGTTGGGATAACCAAATACCAAAATAAAATGGTTTCTATTAGATAAGTACGATCCCTTTTCCATCTATAATTTACTTTTAAAAGTTGACTCAATGTAAAACGTTCCATGTGTTGGCATCTTGGAGATTTAGGAGGTTGAAAGAAAGGTAAAAAGTTGAAAAAACTCATCATGGTGACATGTGTCCAAGTCACAGTATTGACAATCAAAAGAATTATGGGGCTCACATACCTCACGAAAAATTGTCACTTTCTCAATCTAGAAGAGCATCCCAAGGTATACTTTTGATCTAAAAATGAAACTATTTCCATGTTCCAAAATTGACTAATCACTATGAGGAAATTGAAAAGTGCACATGTAGCAACCAAGGTACGTGTATGGAAGTAAAGTTTAATTTCTCCTACACGATGTGCAAATATAGGTGCAAATTCCTAGGTGTCTCATATGAAAACTACTATGCAAATCATTATCCTAATTAAAATCAAGTAAACTATAATTAGTGAATATTTAATTACACCAAAATGTACTAAATACCTTTCATATACTATTATTTTCTTTCAAGTCACTATCAATACCTCTAATCTCATTTAAAATATCATCTATCTTTTGAAGATATCTTTTTATATTTTCATTTTCTTCCACCTACAACCATTCATATTTATCCTTATCATTATGCAACTTAACTTCTTTGAATGTATCATCTCCTTCATAACGACTTAATAAATTATTCCAAACATGATGAGTAGTTTCTATAGATACAAATTTTGTTAACTTAGTATTAGAAATAGCACTAAAAATATCATACCATGCCTTCTCATTTTCCTCAAAGGCGTTGATCTCACTAGGTGTACTAATCCCATTCACTAGTTTCACATATTGTTTCTCAACAACATTCCAACTTTCATAACTAAAAGAAATTAAATGTCTTTGTACTTTCACCTTCTAGCAAGCATACTCAAATCAATAATACATAGAGAGTGTTATTTTGTGTGCCATCAAGACCTCCTTAAGTAGTTAATATATTCTCCAAGAAACTAAAAATCTTATGCCACTTGTTAAATGCATAGAACAACTAAGAGGATGGGTGAATCAATTATCAATAAAACGTTTGAAACTTTTCCTTGAATCATATGTAGAGAAAATATCAATAATTGTTTAAACAAATAAAAAATATATAAACTCTCAAATATATTAATACCTATAAGGGTGGGGTGAACCCATAATAGTGGGTTACACTTTTTTTGCCTGAACGGACACTGAACTCTACATTTTAAAAAAAACCTTTTAGATTTAGATGCATATTGTCATTATACCATTTGAAATCAGAAGATAAAGTAAATTAGAGTCTTTTAGAATTTTTTGTCTAGATTCTAAATGTATTTTTTATTTTTATTTTTTAATTGATTTTAATGATTTTTCCTTTCTCCCACGAAAACTGGTATGTTTCTAAAAACACCATTTTTAAAGAGTTACATTGTTTTCATACATCATAATTTATTTTTTCTAAAATAGATATTAATGTTTTTTTTAATTTAGTTTTGTAACATCCATATGGAGGGCATGCAATTGGTTTGATGATATTACCACAATTATTGCATATTTTATTAGCATTTAAAGTTACTAAACTATAATTTTGACATACCTTGACTACATAGATTATAACTAGTCATGTATTTATCCAACTTGATTTTTTTTTGATAAAAAGATAACTTCAATACCTAGGTCATTGATATTTTTTAGATTATTTTTTCTCTCATTTAATATTTTTCCACAAGGGCCAAACATAGAGGTAGACATGCGGTGAAATATATATGTTTAGTAAAACTAAAAATACAAAGTCATAATAAACTTAATATATGTTAACATTATAATCATTGGAAAGATTTTTCGCAGTAGTACCTTACTACATAGATAGGTTTGTCAAATGGATAAAGTTGAAGTGATTTTTTGTTAGCATTTTAATAGATGAGAAGGAGACTCCATTGTAGGTATGAATGAGGAGTATATATGTTATATCAATGTTTTTTTTATATAATATGCTTTGAGATAACCGTTTGTAATTAATTCCTTCAAATGGAACCTCTCAAGGTTTAAATCATCATATTTTATTAAAAATGTGTTATTTCAACTAAAATCAGCATGTCTAAAAAAGTGTAACCCACTATTGTGGGGTTACCTAGGGACACTCATTAAGGTTAATTTTATAAAGAAATTCTCCTTGCCAGAGGCTCAATGCTCAAAATAAGGCTCAGTGCCAAAGGGATCACTACCTATATGTAGAAAAATAAAAGATAATAGACCCACAATTGTTGAACATCTACAACTCAACCAAATGATATATAGATACCTTTTTCAAACTATTTCTAGTAGCTAACAAATAAAAGTCCACGTATCTCTACACAAAACTTTGTATTAATTCATAAATAGAGGGAGATAGATCCTCTTTCAGACATCTCCATCAAATATGCACACTTACAAAACATTGAGAATATTTAGGAATATTTTGAGATGTTTCCATGTACCTAGAAATGTAACAAGTGTCAACAATTTCAAAGCCAAATTTTGAATTTTTTTGATAGAAAAAGTAGCAAAAGGATGTTGGCCCGTGGGACAGAGAACACTAAATGATGCAGCAGCATCTCGGGTCCTTGGCAATCCTGTGTCACCAAAAACATATTTGAAGTTTGTCTATGTTGCTTGGTTCCTGCTTGGACCGAGTTGGTTAGGTGTTTCTTAGTTTCCTTTGTTGACCAAGTTGGTTGGTTATCTATCTGCCACTCGGTTAATTCCCTAGCGCTCAACAATGCTTGTCTGGAGCTTGACTTCCTTGCTTTCTGAGTTGTTTGTTTTGGATTTCTTTTGAGGCCAACTTGTGCATTTAATTTGGGTCACAGATTTAATGTTGGTATCCATCATTAGGAAGCATGTGGACCTAGATATGGTCCTTCCTTCAGTTGATTATGGATCTGAAGGCCGACCTAGCTCGGTAGCCTCTTGTATAAATGTAGTTGTTTGGGTTAGAGTTTAGGAGGTAGTTTTGTGGGTAGGAGATAGAAGGTAGAAAATCAGATATTGTTGATAGATCCTTGCATGTTTGAGGACCTTTGTACTTGATTTTAATATCTGGCCTAAACCAAGAAGGCCTTACAGCCTGGCATGTATGAATCAATTTGAAGATAATATATCAAAGCATCTAAATTATCTCTTTCACTATTGTGTGTTGTTACTTCCACATGTTATTCTGCAAGGTGGATCTGATTAGGGTGTTCCTTTTTCCCCTCTCCCTATCCTCCCTTGTGTCAAGTGGTATCAGAGTGAGGTGAGCTCTGGATCTAGGTTTGCAAATCTAGTTTTGATGGTTCCTTCTTGCGAAGCCCTAGTGGAATTTTTTGTGGGGCAAAAAATTGCGATATGACGTACAATTGTCGAGGGTTTTCAAGATGGTTCGTAGGAGGCAAGATGCAGATCCAGGATTGGCAGACATGTTGAGACAACTTTCTGCTAGATTAGAAGTTGTTGAAACAACCTAGAGAAGAGGAAGACATCTTGAAGATGTTAGTGACGATGAAATTGAGGTAGAACAAGGTGATGCAGAACCTGCACCTGTGCTGGATCAGGGTGTGGAAATATTCTTGAAGGCTTTGACAAGGTTGAATTCTACACCACAATTAAATCCTCTTGAGTATTGTGGAAAATTGGATTCTAATGAATTGGTGGATTGGATCACTGAGATGGAAAAGTACTTTGAGTATGAAAATTTACCTAAGAAAAAGAAGGTGAAAATTGCAAGCACAAAGTTGAAGAGACATGCATCCTTGTGGTGGCAACACTTGTAGCTGGACATGAAGAGGAAAGGAAAAGACAAAGTCAAGGTATGGAGTAAAATTGTGAATAAGTTGAAAGGAAAGTTCTTACCTTGTGCTTATTAGATTGACCTAGTTAGGGGATTGCAAAGTTTGAGGCAGAAAGATAGATCGGTAAAAGAATATACCAAGGAATTCTATAGATTATATATCAGATCTGGACTTGATGAAGATGATATGGAAAGAATTTATAGATACCTGAATGATTTGAGAGTTTGCTTCCAAGAAGAAATCAGTTTGGTCAAATTGAAGAACATTGAAGAGGCTTATCAATTTGCATTGAAAGCTAAGGAGAAATTGAATAAGAGACAAGAGAAAGGACAAAGAGGTTGAGGTGGTAGATTCCCTACAGGAAGAGGTAGATCTCATGGTGAAAATAGTAGATCTGAACCTGAAAATACAACTCTAGATAAAGGCAAGACCAAGCTAAAAGGTTAAAGTTCATCTAGAGGTAGAGGTAGTAACTACCAAGGTAGTTATAACAGAGGTGGTTTTCGAGGAACTTGTTACAATTGTGGAGAAGAAGGACATAGATCATTTGAGTGTACACATGCAAGTAAGAAGGATGGTAGTAGTAGAAATGTTTTGGTGCAAGTACAATCACCGAATGAACCTAAGAAGGAAAATAACTTGATGGTAAGGAGAGAACTTTGGAATGAAGGTAAAAAGGAAGACTCGGTAAGGGAAAGTTTGTTCAAGACTAGATGTAGAGTTTTGGAAAAAGTTTGGAAGGTAATCATTGATAGTGGTAGCTTGGAGAATCTAGCATCTGAGGAGATGGTCACAAATTTTTAGTTGAAAAGGTTGGAACATCCGAAGACCTATTAGATTTCATGGATCAAAGATGAGAATACACTCTTCGTAAGTGAACAATGTTATGTGAATTTGAAAATTTGAAAGTACTATGATAAGGTGCTATGTGATATCATGCCTATGGATTGTTGTTATATTTTGTTGGGTAGACCTTGGAAATATGATAGACATGCTATATAGAATGGGAGATTGCATAAATATACTATTTGGGTTGATGGAAGAAGACAAATTTTGTTACCTTTGGTTGAAGAACTTGTTAGTAATGTTTGCACATCTGTGAAAGTTTTCTTGATGGAAGGAAGAAATTTTTTTAAGGATTTGAAGAAGAATGATGTATGTTTTGATGTGATTCCTAACAAGCTGAGTAAGAAAAAAGAGGATAGTGTCCCTGAGGAGATTGATAAGTTACTCACCGAGTATAGTGAAATGATTTCTAATAATGTACCTGATGGTTTCCCACTAAAGAGAAGCATTGATCATTGCATGGATCTTATCCCTAGAGCTAGTTTACCGAATAAGGTTCCTCATCGGTTGACACCTACCGAGAATCAGGAATTGAACTGACAGATTCAATAATTGTTGTAGAAAGGTTTGATCAGAAAAATTTTGAGTTCTTATGCAGTACCTATTCTATTGTCATCTAAGAAGAATGGATAATGGTGAATGGGTACTAATTCCAGAGAAATCAATAAGATAACAGTGAAATGTAGATTTCCTATACCAAGAATGGATGACATAATGGACATTTTGACTAGAGCAAAGTATTTTACCAAAATTGATTTGAAAAGTGGGTATCATATGATCAGAATCAGAGAAGGTGATGAATGGAAGAATGCTTTGAAGACAAAAGAAGGTTTCTATGAGTGGTTGGTTATGCCTTTTGGTATAACTAATGCACCAAGTACTTTTATGAGGTTGATGAATGAAATTTTGAGGAAATTCTTGGGTAATTTTGTGATTATATATCTTGATGATATTCTAATATTCAATAAGACCAGAGAAGAACATTTGTTGCATGCTAGACAAGTTTTGCAGAGATTGAAAGAAGAAAAGTTGCTGATAAATCTGAAAAAGTGTTCATTCATGAAAGAGGAGATTGTGTATTTGGGATTTTTGATTTCATCTAATAGTTTGAAAATAGATCCTGAAAAGGTTGAAGATATTTTGAATTGGCCTACACCTGAGAATGCTAGTGAGGTAAGATCATTTCATGGTTTGGCAAGTTTTTACCAAAAGTTCATTAGGAATTTTAGTTCAATTTGTAGTGCTATGACTAAGACTATGAGAGGAGATAAAAGATAATTCAAGTGGACACATGGAGATGATAAAATATTTGAGCCTCTGAAGCAGAAGGTTGCTGAATTGACTATTTTGGCATTGCCTAATTTCAATAAGGTATTTCAAGTGGAATGTGATGCAAGTGGAATTGCAATTGGAGTTGTGTTGAGTTAAGAAGGTAAAATTGTTACTTTCATTAGTGAAAAGTTAAATGATGCAAAAAGGAAATATTATGTGTATGATTTGTTAGGCCCTTTTTCTATCATTACAAAATCTTGTGATGTTGGCCTGTTCCATGCAATGTCTTTGTTTTGATGTCCTACCGTGCTTGCAATCTCAGTCTTGACTTGTGATGAAAATCCACTTGGTTTTATGGTGTGCGCTCCTGCCTTGTGCATTTTGTGTGTCACCTTGCTTCAGCCAAGTCGCGTCTGCTAATGTGCAAAACCCAGTAAGATTTTTGAGTTTCAAGGTCCGTAGGAAGCATTTTTAAAGTTCTGCCTCAGTGTCAAAAACCCATAGTGTTTTTGAAAACCCGTGATGTTTTCAGCTTCCTTGCTTTCTTTCGGTCTGTTGAAAATTCCTGTGTGTTTTCAATCTTTTGCTGAAAACCTGCATTGTTTTCAACCCTTTGCCTTCAAGCTTTGTGCACTTGTCTTATGGTGCTGAAAACTTTGTGTGTTTTCAACGTTCCCTCAACTGCACAAGCCCGACATGGATGGTGGGTCTAGGCTTTTCCTGATTGGCTATCGCATGGCTGCATGTAAGACTTTTCTGACATACGACCGCTTGCCACCTCGCCATGTAGGTCCCAGTTCTTGTTCGGCTGCCTGGCGGTTTGCTTTGCTTTAGTGCACAGGTGTGATGGATGGTGGGGACTTTGCAGGGTGTTAGTCACACTTTCTCCAAGTCTTCAGGTAGTTACATCTTCTATCCAGTGACCTGGTGACTATGTAGTCGCATGGTCTCTTCATTCCTGGTGGTTAGCGGCTGACATCTCATGACTTGGCGGATGGTTAGTCACATAGTCACTGAATGCTTGGTGGTTTGTCTCTTCTTATGCTTCCTACACGGCTAAAGTTCAGATAGGATCGATGGTTGCCATAAGTTCACATGGTGAAGATGCACGAGGTTTATTTCTTGCACTTTCACAACAACCGTCTAATCCTCTAAAAGGATATGGCTTCTTTGGCAGTGGTCCCAGAGGCAATGATGTGGTAGCTTGTGATTGGCTGTCGCATGGTCGCATAGCCCAATTTTTGGTTTGCAATCATGCTATTTCTTGCAATGTGTCCATGGCAGTGTGGTGACGGTTGCGGCGGTAGTTTCAGTGATCTGAGTTGGCAGGTTTTCATTCAGCCATGTGGTGATAACTTGGCTTATGTCATGGGGGGCCCGTGTTGAAGGCTTTTAATCAACAGTCGATGTATAATCTCAAGGAATATTCTTGGCCTTTGAGATCATGTGCCATCCATTGATTTTATTCCATCTTGCTAGGTTGTCTGTTGTCCGTAGTGGACGGTGACATGGTGCCGACATGGAGGCTTTTCGCATGTTCGTATAGCCTAGTTTCTGAGCTATGCGATCATGTGACCACTAATTGTGTTACGGTTGTGGAGTTATTAAGTGGGGCCACTAGGTTTCTAAAGTGATTAAAGGGCCAACAAATCTTGTGGCCATCGTATCACCGCTGGGGTAAGGTGCGAGGAAGTTAACTTGGTGGTCTAGCCATAGTCGTTGATGCTGTCTAAGGTGAAGTGAAGATCTGAAGCCCGAGAAAGTAATAAAGATCGACGGCTGTGACTTAAAGTTGATCTCAGTTTAAACGAGGATCGCCGATGTGTTTCTGGCACCATGAAAGTGACTGTTGGGATTTTGAATTCAAATTTGCAAAGGGGTTTGCAGCGACTAAAGGTACCTAGTTTTAATGCTTTTTGGGTAGATTTCTTGCTGGTTTGATGGCAGTAGGTTCTTGCGATCTGGTCTAGGGCTCCTGTGGTCATTTGCAGAGGTGTTTTTTACCTAGTGGAGTATGGTTTTGTGCTGGAGGAACTATTTGTAGGTAGTGATTAGACTGATTTTAATGGCATTCTTGGTGTACTATGCTAAGCTCATAGATTTTCATGATTGTTGATCTGTTAGAGATTTTTTTTTCTCTAGGCTGCTTGTGTTTCCTACCCCTACAGTAAATTTTTGTGACTATTTCAATTGGTTGGGTGGTTGAGACCCTAGCCCTAGTTGTCCGTAGCTTGTTGCATTCTCTCTGAGAATTCCAAGGCAGCTAGTGGTATAAGTTGTAGAATTTTTTATTTTGTAGGGGTTCCAAAACATTGTTGTTTTTTGGTCCCTAGTTTTTTACTGTATATACTGATAGAAGTCTGGTTTTGTGATTTTTCACATCTTGGTATCATTCTAATTGTATGTTGATTCTAGATTTGTCAATGAAAACATCATTGAATCCCAATCTTGCATCTTGTGTATGTCTTCTTACTTGTCTCTAAGCTCATATATGTTAATGTCACAAAGTGTGTTAATGTATGGTAAACAAAGAGTATTTTGAATTCATCTCTGAGTTTCTAACAAAGTTAGGATTAAAGCCTTTTAGGTGAATTCAGTGAGTTTATAGCCAGGTATAGAATTTGATGTCCTTGTGCTTGAGGGAAAGGGGTAATAGGCAAAGCACTTACTCTAGTTTCCATTGTGTTTGATTTGAAGTATTCAGTTGAGGTATATAGTTAGGTGACTCTGAGCTCTGGGATATGGCACTGGTCCTTCCTCTTGAGGTATGCATGGTTAACAACTACAAACATAAACATCATTTGGTAAATCTTTAACAATCTTGTATTGAATATAGTATCATATTGTTTTAGACTCCTTAAGAGAAGTGAGTCAAGGGTACACCAGCCCGAGCATTGAAGCTCAAAGTGAAGAAGGATCCTTTGATCCTTGTCAGTTGGCCCTCTTCCTTATGGACTTTGGAGTGGTGATAGAGTCAGAATTTTATTTATATTGTCCATCAAAGTGTAAATCTACAAGTTGAAGATCAAAGGGAATAATCCACAACCAACAAAAATGGTGACTCTGTTGGGGAGAATCTAAAGAGAAAGGTTATAGTCTGTTCTTGTTTTCCTGAGTGTTTTAAGAATTTCCCATCTAGGTGGGTGGCGACTCAAAGCTTTGAACCGGTGCAACATATTGAAGAAGCATGGAAAAAAGAAGAAATACTAGGTGATATGTTAGAAAGAATCTGTTGGTCACTCTAGAGCAATTACCTAAATAGGGAAACAAGCGCTAGATTAGAAGGAATGGTGAGCCTACCAGTACTCCCATGAGAGAATAGAGAAATGCTAGAGCCAGAAGACCACATGTATCCTCAAGTGAGGATGGTTCACAAGACAGAGTTTCTAGATCAGAAGGTGGTCACTCTGAAGAAAGATTTTATGATACCCCTAAGGCTGCATTTTAGGACAAAGGTCCATTGCCTGCAGGTCAAAATGAAGAAAATAGAGATATGGGTTTAGAGGTTGACTTGGATCTCGATGAAGATCAATTTAGAGGAGAACCCCTGAGACATAGGCAGGTCCATTTTCCATATCAAAATCTTCTTGATGTGGATGTGTCATCTAGTTCTGATGACATTATGGTTGATCCTGATGACTTGAATGCATTGAGGTTGCAGTTGGCAGAGTAGGATGCCATACATAAAAGATTACAAGAAGAGAGAGAGGCTAAAAAGGTAAATGCTTTGATAGAGAGGCAGTCTCTTATTAGAAAAATAAATGAAATGAAGGAGAGAAACAAAATGCTTGCTTCTGCTCCTAAAACATTGCAGAATGATGTTTTTGGTGATCTTGATGCCTTCAGGAGTGAGCAAGAGTGCTTACTATAGGATCATGAATTTGGAAATGAGGGTCCTGTGGTTAGACAAGTGCAAAGTTATGTCCCTTTGCCTAAGATAAAGATGGGCATAGGATTACCAGGCCTGCTATTATCATAAATGAGAAAGGAAAGTAGAAGATGGTGGGTAACCAAGCAAGCAAACTAGTGACAATACCAGGGATCCCACCACTTGATTCAAATAAGGATACTAAAATGGAGAGAAGGAGAAAATAAGATGAGGACCTTGCAAGAGAACTAGAGAGAGTTGAGGTTGACGCTGCCATTGTAGAAAAGAAAAGGAAGATCCAATTTTTGTGGGCTTCTTCAGCTAATGCTCTTGGCCCATCTGCTACTAAACTAGGTATGCCATCTATGACTACTACTTTTCCACTTAGTAATGCTACTAGTTCTTTTCCTTGTTCATCTGCTAGGATAGGTGCAGATCCTAGGCAGTAGTCAAATGCACAAATAAATGTAGATGCTAATGTTGATCCTATGGTTAACACTAGTTCGAGCTTTCAAAGAAGACCTATGCAATTAGAAGGCTATAGGCAAATAAGTTTTGATGGAATTCCTGGCTATCCAAATTCTTTTCCAAATGATATTAGAGATAAGGTACCTAAGTTTGCTGGTAATAATGCTATTAGTTGTGAAGAGCATCTTAGGTTATTCGTTGATATGCTTAATGATTATGAGGTAGAGCATGAGGATGTAGTAATAAAATTATTTGTTCAATCTCTAATGGAGGATGCTAGAGATTGGTTTAAGAGGCTTCCTGATAAGTGTATTGATACTTGAGACTCTTTTGAGAAATGTTTCAAAGAGTAGTATGGTGATAGGCCTAATGCTAGCTTCATGTTGAATGAATTCAATACCATAAGAAAAAATTAGAATGAGTCTGCAGCTGAGTTCAACATGAGATTTCAAAAAGGTATGCACAAGTTGTTCCAAGTCATGCGGTTGGATGAAAATGTCTGTCTGACTACATACTTCAATGCATTTGATGGGAAGATGGGATATTTAGTGAGGGATAAAGAACCAAGAACTCTTAGGGATGCTTTTAGGATTGGTGTCAATATTGACAACAACATGAAAATATTAGGAAAGTTGGGTGGAAAGAGAGATGACCCAAAGTTGTTTGGGGACAGAAAATACAAAAAAGAAAATGATAAGAATGTTGGATCTAGGAGGCAGGAAGAAGATAAATTGGATAAGGTGCTTAATGCATTGAAGGATTTGAAGCCACCTACAAATAGGAACATCAGTGCTCCTACCAATGAGAGGCCTTGGCTCAACAATAATTTTAGTAAGCAGAATAGACTGCAGAATTACCCCTACAACACCCAATGGAAGGATGGCAAGCCTATTGTCCCTGCTGCAAGAGGAAATAATGACAGAAGTGTCCCTGACCCTCTACATAAAGCTTCAATAAATGTCATGGAGAATGTACCATGGTGTGTTGCATGCCAGTCCCCTCATTCTACAGAGCATTATGTGGTTGCACAATCTATGGCTACAAATCAAGATTGTGGTGACGAGGAGATAGAACAAGAAGAAGAACAAGATGATGTTGGTTGCAACATGGCTTCTTCATGTCTAGGATATGAAGATGACTCTGATTTTGATGAAGAGGTAGATGTGAATGTGAAGAGACATAATCAGGCCCTTTTTCATCAAGAGGTTTTTTCTGATGGTGAGTGCATTGATCAGAAAACATGTAACATGAACTCTTCTCCCAAGCCAGTAAATTTGAGAAGACCTTCTAGAGAAGAGATAGAGAGGATTACTGTAGAAATGATTGCCCAGGTGCAAACTAGAGGCATGGTGGCAAAGAACATAAATGAGAAAGCTGCAGGAATGCTTATAAGGAGTACCAACTCTAGAGAACCTAATGAGAACAAATTAAAGGTTGATCACATGGTGAAATTAAAGAATATAAAAGGTAAGCATTGTGAGCCTAAGGGAGTTGGAATTGAAAAGATCTCTTGTGAGATTGAGAGGCTAGTTAACACAATGGCTAAAGTTGAAAAATTGAAGGTGATCAATACACCTAATATGTCAGACAAGCAAAAGGATGTTAAGGCAGTGTAGATTGAGATTCCTACTTCTACCCCTGTTGACATGTTATCTGTATTGTCACAAATTACAGTTAAGGTTCCATTGTCAGAATTGTTGAGGATCCCTGAACATAAAGATAAAGCTATTGCATGGGTTGGTAATACTCACAAAAATGATACTTCATGCAATGGATCTCAGGATAAAGCTTTGAAGGATGTTTCTGCTCAGGGAATTGTGTCTCAAATTCCCCCAATATATTTGGATAGTTTTGTCAATGCCAGCCTTGAAAATATTGACCCATTCTTGTTAAGTGTTCTTGTGAATGGGATGAAGTTAAGAAATTGTATGATTGATAGTGGTGCCTCTAATACTGTCATGCCTTTCAAAATCATGGAGAAGCTGGGCCTTAAAGTTGATACACTGCAGGGCAGGTGTTGTGCAATGGATCAAAGGGAGGTACTAGTCATTGGGACTATCAATGCAATGCCATATAGGTTGGCAGCATATCCAGAGAACAAGCTAACAATGAGTGTTTTGGTGGTGGATATCCCCCCTCATTATGGGATGTTGCTATCTAGAAGATGGAGTGCTGCCATGGGTGGAAGTTTACAGTGTGATTTGTCCTATGCAACTTTCAAGATTGATGATCAGTTTGTCAAGATTGAACGAGAGCCAAGAGTATGCCACATGATTGAGAGAAACATAGATAATGAAACTACATATTTTGTGGATACTGATATAAATTCTTTTAGGGAAAAGATCCCTGTATTTGAAAATGAACATGTTTTGTCACCTATTTCTACTGAGGTAGGTGCTGACTCTATGAAGGGTGATTTGTGGGTCATGTACTTTGATGGTGCAAACTGCAAAGATGGTGCAGGAGTAGGTATTTTACTTATTTCTCTTGATGGAAACACCTACAAGTTCTCTTTCACATTGAATTTCTTTTGTACCAACAATATAGCAGAGTATGAGGCCTTGTTGTTAGGATTGAGGTTGGCACAAAAGCATGGTATAAAATGCATAAGTGTTATTGGTGATTCTGAGTTGGTGGTGTCCCAAGTCAGGTCAGTGTATGCTTCCAAGAATAGAAGGTTGAAACAATATAGGAATGTAGTGTGGGATTTGATTGAAAATTTTGATGCCTTCAATGTTGAGTGGAAGGATAGGAGTAACAACAAGATGGCTGACTTGTTGGCCAATATTGCAATCAATCTTAATGATATTACATTCTCTGGTATTTCTAAAGTTGAAATTCATGCTAGGCCTAGTATACCAGACAATATTGAGAATTAGAAAGTTTTTGATGATGATAATGATATTTTAAAGTTTATGGATTGCAAGGATCAGTATCATGATTAGGAACTTGATTGTTCAGCCTTGGTTGAGTCAATAGAAGGAAGGGAGGTTGTCTTAGGTAATGAGGTCATTCAGCTTAGAACTAACAAAGTGCCCAAGGGGCTTGTTGTTTTGGAGACTGTCTTTGACAACCAAGATAGAGTTCAAAAGAATATCAAAGGAGAAGATCATGCTGATCTTGAGGAGATAAATCTTGGATCACATGAGGCACCTAAGAAAGTATACATTGGTAGATATATATCTCAAAAGGTGAGGAGAGCTTTGGTTGAATTATTGAGGAAATTTAGGCATGCTTTTTCATGGTTGTATGATGACCTAAAGGTTTATAGAGAGGATTTATTTCAGCATGTTATTCCATTAAGAGAAGATGCTAAACCTTTTTGGCAAAAGCAAAGGCCTATTAATCCTACTTTGGCACCCAAGATGTAGGAAGAACTAATGAAGTTGAGAGATGCTGGCATTATCAAGCCTATAAGGCATTCTTCTTGGGTGTCAAACCTTGTTCCTGTAAGAAAAAAGAATGGTGACATCAGGCTTTGTGTGGACTTCAGAAATTTGAACATCAACTCATTGAAAGATAATTGTTGTTTGCCCAATATGGAGGCTATGTTGCAGAGCGTAACCGGATCAGAATTGATGTCAATAATGGATGGTTTCTCTAGCTACAATTAGGTCATTGTTAAGGAATCAAAACAATTCAAGATAGCCTTTACAACACCTTGGGGAACATATGTTTATGTGAGAATGTCTTTTGGTCTCACAAATGCTGGTGCTACCTTTCAGAGGGCAATGGATGTTGCCTTTTCAGATTTCATTAATGATTTCCTTGTTGTGTATTAGGATGATTTAACTACCTATTGCAAGAAGGAAGAGGACCATTGTGCTCATTTAGAGAAAATATTTATGAGGGCCTTGGAATTTGGCATTTCATTAAACCCAAGGAAATGTGCTTTTGGTGTCACAGAAGGTAAGTTGCTTGGCCACTTAGTTGGGAAGCAAGGAGTGAGAATTGACCCTAAGAGGGTAGTAGCAATTGATAAAATTTAGAGGCCAAAGAATGTTAAAGGGATTCAATCCTTCTTTGGTCAGGTCAATTTTCTAAAATGGTTTAGGACAAACTTTGCAGAGGTTACTAGACCTATTTCCAAGATGTTGAAGAAGGGATCTGTAATCAATTGGGAGGGTGAGCCTGATGAGGCTTTCAAGAATATCAAGTAGGCTATAAAAGATGCACCAGTGCTAAAGGCACTTGATTATAGTGTCCCAATGCATATCTTTTCTTTTGCATCTTTTCATACTATTGATGTAGTTTTGTTACAAAAGAATAAGGATGGTTTTGAGCAACCTATTGCATTTTTCAGTAAATCTTTGCAAGCTACACAATTGAAGTATGATATAAATAAAAAATAGGCTTATGTACTTGTGAAGGCAATCAAGGCTTTTAGATGTTACTTGATGGGAGAAGTTGTGATTGCTTTTGTGCCAAGTGCAGCTATGAAGGATATTTTCTCACAGCAGGAGGTGTCTGGAAGAAGATGTAGATGGATCAATAGGATCCAGGAATTCAATGTTGAGATCTAGATCACTAAATTGGTTAGAGGACAGGGATTTGCAAGATTGATGGCCCAATCCAATCTAGATGCAAACCAGGTAAATTATTCTAAAATTGACTATACATGTGATTTGGATGATTATATTTGGTATCAGGTTATTATTTACTATTTGAGAAACATGAGGTGTCTAGATAGTATGAATGATAATCAAAAGAGGACATTGAAGTTACAAGCCATCAAGTATGTAATTGTGAAATGTAAGTTGTATAGAAAAAATCTAGATTGCATACTATTGAAATGTGTAGATGAGAATCAGGCTAATGTTTTGTTGAAGGAGATGCATGAGGGAGTTTGTGGTGGACATTATATGGGTAAAACAACTGCTCATAAGATCTTGAGAGTAGGATTTTGGTGGCCCACAATCTTCAGGGATGCAAAATAGTTGGTAATGAGATATGATGCTTGTCAAAGGTTCTTTGGTAAGCTTAAGTTTTTAGGTAATGTACCATTAAAACTAGTAGAAGTTCAGGCTCCTTTCCAGTAGTGCAAAATTGATTTCATAGGGGAGATACCAAACAAGTCAAGTGGATGAAATTCATGGATCTTAGTTGCCACTAATTATTTTACAAAGTGGGTAGAAGCTGTACCTACAAGGAATGCAACTAGTAGGGTGATAATTGATTTCTTGATGAATAATATTGTTACAAGGTTTGGGTGCCCTAAGAGGATAGTGAGTGACAATGCTATGTGCTTCAGGTCTACTGAATATAAGGACTTTTGCAAAGGTTTGGGAATTCAGATTTCTAATTCCTCACCTTATCATCCGCAAGGAAATGGTCAGGCAGAATCTACTAATAAGGGCTTGATTAAAATCTTGAAGAGAATTCTAGAGAAGAATAAGAGGTCATGGAATTCAAAGCTGCCATTAGCTCTATGGGCTGATAGGGTAACTGTGAAGAGGGAAATTGGTTGTGCACCATATGACCTGGTGTATGGAATTCATGCTAGAATACCTCAGAATAATTTGTTGGAGATGTACAAGTTTGTGCAGTTGTATGATGATGACATTGATGATGAGATGCAGTTGAGAATTGAGGACCTCATTAGGTTGGATGAAACTAGAAGAGAATCAGTTGCAAGGAATGCCAAATTGCAGTTGCAGGTTAAGAATCTATATGATAAAAAGACTGTTGACAAAAAGTTTGAACCTGGTGATTTGGTGTTAGTTTGGAATGCTAGAATGGAGGATAAGGGGAAGCATGGTAAATTTGATCCCATCTGGTTAGGGCCATATCTGATTCATGAGAAATGGGGCCAAGATTCTTACATCATCAAGGATTTTAATGGTGATCTTCAGGAGTTGCCAGTTCATGGACAATTATTGAAGTAGTACTTCATTTGAGGTACTCTATTTTCCATGAACAGTAGTTAGGGTTGTACATCTTGTAAATTCTTGTATATAGGTTGCTTGCCCCTGCCCTTTTTTGCCCTGGTCTGTTAGTTTTTGGTCCTGCCCTGCTTGTTCCTTGTTGTCTGCATTTTGTCTTGTGGGATGGTCTACTTTAACCAGTGATTCTTGGTCCTTGTTATGCCTGCAAGAGGCATACATCCCTAGATAGAGCCACTGTTAGGCCCTTTTTCTGTCATTGCAAAATCTTGTGACGTTGGCCTGTTCCATGCAATGTCTTTGTTTTGCTATCCTACCATGCCTGCAATCTCAGTCTTGACTTGTGATGAAAATCCACTTGGTTTTATGGTGTGTGCTCCTGCCTTGTGCATTTTGTGTGTCACCTTGCTTCAACCCAAGTTGCGTCTGCTAATGTGCAAAACCCGGTAATATTTTCAAGTTTCAAGGTCCACGGGAAGCATTTTTAAAGTTCTACCTCAGTGTCAAAAACCCACAGTGTTTTTGAAAACCCGTGATGTTTTTAGCTTCCTTGCTATCTTTCGGTCTATTGAAAATTCCTGTGTGTTTTCGATCTTTTGCTGAAAACCTGCGTTGTTTTCGACCCTTTGCCTTCAATATTTGTGCACTTGTCTTATGGTGCTGAAAAATTTGTATGTTTTTGATGTTCTGTCAACTGTGCAAGCCTGACGTGGATGGTGGGTCTAGGCTATTCCTGATTGGCTATCGCATGGCCGCATGTTAGACTTTTCTGACATGTGATCATGCGACCGCTTGCCACCTGGCAGTGCACGTCCCAGTTCTTATTTGGCTACCTGACAGTTTTCTTTGCTTTAGTGTGCAGGTGTGATGGATGGTGGGGCCCAGTGTTTGTAGGGTGTTAGTTATGCTTTCTCCAAGTCTCCAGGTGGTTACATCTTCTATCCAGTGACCTGGCGACTGTGTAGTCACATGGTCTCTTCATTCCTGGTGATTAGCAGCTGACATCTCATGACTTAGCAGACGGTTAGTCACGTAGTTGCTGAATGCTTGGTAGTTTGTCTCTTCTTATGCTTCCTGCATGATTAAAGTTTAGATGCGATTGATGGTTGCCGCAAGTTCACATGGTGAAGATGCATGAGGTTTATTTCTTATGCTTTCATGACAACCGTCCAATCCTCTGAAAGGATAGGGCTTCTTTGGCAGTGGTCCTAGAGGTGATGATGTGGTAGCTTGTGATTGGCTATTGCATGGTCACATAGCCTAGTTTTTGGCTATGCGATCATGCAACTGCTTGCCACATGTCCATGGCAGTGTGGTGACGGTTGGGGTGGCAGTTTCAGTGATCTGAGGTGGTGGGTTTTCATTCGGCCACATGGTGATAACTTGGCTTATGTGAGGGGGGGCTAGCATTGAAGGCTTTTAATCAATGGTCGGCGTATAATCTCAAGGAATATTCTCAGCCTTTGAGATCATGCACCATCTGTCGATTTTATTCCATCTTGCCAGGTTATCTGTTGTCCGCAGTGGGCGGTGACATGGTGCCAACGTGGAGGCTTGTCACATGTTCACATAGCCAAGTTTCTGGCCTATGTGATCATGCGACCACTAATGGTGTCATGGTTGGGGAGTTATTAAGTGGGGCCACTAGGTTTCTAAAGTGATTAAAGGGCCGATAGATCTTGTGGCCATCGTATCACTGCCAGGGTAAGGTGCGAGGAAGTTAACTTGGTGGTCTAGCGACAGTTGTCGATGCTATATAAGGTGAAGTGAAGATCTGAAGCCTGGGAAAGTAATAAAGATTGACGGCTGTGACTTAAAGTTGATCTCCATTTAAACGAGGACCACTGATGTGTTTCTGGCACCATGAAAGTAACCGTTGGGATTTTGAATTCAAATTTGCAGAGGGGTTTGTAGCGACCAAAGGTACCTAGTTTTAATGCTTTTTGGGCAGATTTCTTGCTGGTTTGATGGCGGTAGGTTGTTGCGATGTGGGCCAGGGCTCTTGTCGTCATTTGCAGAGGTGTTTTTGTACTTGGTGGAGTATGGTTTTGTGCTCAAAGAACTGTTTGTAGGCCATGATTAGACTGATTTTAATGGCATTCCTAGTGTACTATGCTAAGCTCACAGATTTTCATCATTATTGATTTGTTAGAGAATTTTTTTCTCCAGGCTGCTTGTGTTTCCTACCCCTATAGTAAATTTTTGTGACTGTTTGAATTGGTTGGGTGGTTGAGACCCTAGCCCTAGCTATCTGTAGCTTGTTGCATTCTCTCTAAGAATTCCAAGGCAACTAGTGGTATAAGTTGCAGAATTTTTGATTTTGTAGTGGTTCCAAAACATTATTGTTTTTTGGTCCTTGGTTTTTGACTGTATATGCTGAGAGAAGTCTGGTTTTGTGATTTTTCTCATCTTGGTATCATTCTAATTATATGCTGATTTTGGATTTGTCAATGAAAACATCATTTAATCCCAATCTTGCATCTTGTGTATGTCTTCTTGCTTTTCTCTAAGCTCATATATGTTAATGTCACAAAGTGTGTTAATGTATGGTAAAAAAAGAGTATTTTGAATTCATCTCTAAGTTTCTGACAAAGTTAGGATTAAAGCCTTTTAGGTGAATTCAGTGAGTTTATAGCTAGGTATAGAATTTGATGTCCTTGTGCTTGAGGGAAAGGGGTAATTGGCAAAGCACTTACTCTGGTTTCCATTGTGTTTGATTTTAAGTATTCAGTTGAGGTATACAGTTAGGTGACTCTGAGCTTTGGGATAAGGTACTGGTCCTTCCTCTTGAGGTATGCATGGTTAACAACTACAAACATAAACATCATTTGGTAAATCTTTAACAATCTTGTATTGAATATAGTATCATATTGTTTTAGACTCCTTTAGAGAAGTGAGTCAAGGGTACACCTACCCGAGCATTGAATTTCAAAGTGAAGAAGGATCCTTTGATCCTTGTCAATTGGTCCTAATCCTTGTGGACTTTGGAGTAGTGATAGAGTTAGGATTTTATTTATATTGTCCATCAAAGTGTAAATCTACAAGTTGAAGATCAAAGGGAATAATCCACAACCAACATGATCAATAATTCTATGCTATGGTTCAAGCACTGAAGAAATGGAGATATTAGTTGATGCTGAGTGAATTTGTGTTGTATATCGATTATAAGGCTTTACAGTATTTGGATAGTCAAAATAAGTTGAATAAGAAACTTATGAAATGGGTCGACTATTTGTAGAGTTATACATTAGTGATAAAGCATAAGAGTGGAGTCACTAACAGAGTTATTGATGCATTGAGTAGAAGGAGATCTTTTATGACCGAGATGAAAATTGAAGTTCTAGGCTTTGATGAAATCAGAGATTCTTATAAATTTGATCCTAATTTTTTTGAGTCGTGGAGAAAGTACAGAGCACTTATTCAAGATCAACCAAGTACTAAATGAGATTGATATTTTATGCAAGGAGGTTTTTTGTTTAAAGGTATTCATTTGTCTATAATGAGAGGACCAATGAGAACTAATTTGATAAAGGAGAAACATAGTAGTGGTTTGGCTAGACATTTTGGTGTTGATAAGACATTGAATTTGCTTAAGGAGAAATAATTTTGGCCACAGTTGTATAAAGATGTTCATAAATTTGTGAAGAGTTGTGGAGTTTTTCAAGTTGCAAAAGGAGTAAGTCAGAATACTATATTGTATACAATGGTTTCTATTCCTAAGAAACCCTGGATTGACCTCAATATGGATTTTTTTCTTGGCTTACCGAAGATAGTAAGAGGTAATGATTCTATATTTTTTGTTGTGGATAGAGTTTCTAAAATGACACATTTTATACCTTGTAGAAAAACATCAAATGCAGTACATGTTGTAGATCTTTTCTTTAAGGAAATTGTCAGATTGCATGGATTACTGAGGAGTATTATCTATGACCAAGATAGTAAATTTATTGGATACTTTTGGAAGACTCTTTGGAGAAAGTTTTTTATTGAGTTGAAATATAGTTCTACATTTCACCCACAAATCAAGGGACAAATAGAAGTTGTGAATAGAAGCTTGGGTAATCCTTTGAGATGTTTAGTTGGAGACACACCAGGTAATTGGGATTCTATGTTCACATAAGCAGAGTTTGCATACAATAATTCAGTGAATAGGAGTACTGGAAAAACACCTTTTGAGATTGTAAATAGCATAAAACCAAGAGGTATATCAGATTTGAGAGATATTGCTGATGAAAGAAAGCTAAAGGAGTAAAATTTGTTGATTACATGAAGACATTGCATGAAGATGTGAAGTTTAAGCTAGAAAAGAGTAATCAGAAATATAAAGACATAGCTGATAGATCAAGGAGACATAAGACTTTTGATGTTGGTGATGAAGTGATGGTTCATTTGAAGAAAGGGATATTTCCTATTGGAGCATATGGGAAGTTGAAAATGAAGAAGTTTGGACCTTGCAATATTTTGAGAAAATTTGATAGTGGAAATGCATATGAGATTGAGTTACCTGATGAAATGGATATATCACCTATATTCAACATTGCTGATTTGTATGATTTTCATGAACATGATGAAAAAATGATAGTACCAATGGATTTTTCTAAGAAACAAAAGGAAGAAGTTGGAAAGATTTTGGAGCAAAGAATTGGCAGAAATACAAGAGGAAAATAGTATATAGAATATCTGGTAAAATGGAAGAATAGACCGATCAAAGATAGTTCATGGATTTCATAGTCCGAGTTGGATGTAGCTTGGATCATACATATTTCATGATTTAGAGAATCATTTCAAATAACCCTAGGTGTCTAATGCAAGAGCATCTCAGGTCCTTGGCAATCCTGTGTCACCAAAAACATATTTGAAGTTTTTCTGTGTTGCTCGGTTCCTGCTTGGATTGAGTTGGTTCGGTGTTGCTCAATTTCCTTTGTTGACCAAGTTGGTCGGTTATCTTTCTGGTGCTCGGTGATGCTTGTCTGGAACTCAGTTTTCTTGCTTGCCAAGTTGTTTGTTTTGGATTTCTTTTGAGGCGGACTTGTGAATTTAATTTGGGTCACGAATTTAATGTTGGTATCCATCATTCGGGAGCATGTGGGGCTAGATATAGTTGGTCCTTCTATTGATTATGGATTTGAAGGCAGACCTAGCTTGGTAGCCTCTTGTATAAATATAGTTGTTTGGGTTAGAGTTTAGGAGGCAATTTTGTGGGTAGGAGATAGAAGGTAGAAAATCAGAGATTGTTGATAGATCCTCGCATGTTTGAGGACCTCTGTACTTTATTATAATATCTACATCCTTAACCAGGAAGGCTTTACAACCCAACATGTATGAATCAATTTGATTATTATATCAAAGCATTTGCATTCTCTCTCTCACTGTTGTGTGTTGTTGCTTCCGCATGTTGTTCTGGAAGGTGGATCTGGTTAGGGTGTGGCTTTGGCCTCTCTCCCTATCCTCCTTTGTGTCAATAAAAGAACATTAATAACACTTAGCATCTACGCAAAACATGTTTAGAACATGGAAATATACACAATGTTCTAGTTTCAAGACATTTTTTCTAAAAAATGATGGAGACAAGCAAAACATGTGGCTCATTAAAATGTCATGCTAAAATATAGTTCTTATAAAAGGACCCTCATCATAATAGGAGGGAAAATATTCAAGTGTTGAAATTAACCTAATCAAATGCTAGGGTAATGTACACTAAAATGGATACAAAAGTATAGGTAAAATTGTGAGAGGGAAATACAATATTGGACATGACACTTTTTACCATTTTTTTTACCCAAGACTAAAACACTTAAAATTGTTGTATTTTATAAAATTCTTATAGTGTACATGTTTTATCATCAAGACTTAATTTCTCCCTTAAAGTTGAAATTTTTTAACAATTACAAAACTTTAGTATTTTTAGTTATAGGTAAATAAGATTTGAATGCACCTGAAACCCTTTAAAAATAAGTTTGGAAGGGTATCAGAAGCCCACATCTAAAAAAATTAACTACAAAATAATCAGTAGGAAAAACCATTAGCCCATAATTATCTAAATAGTTAAGCCTAAAAATATTATAGCATAGAAAGTTCCAACTACAACAAAAGGCAAAAGCCTAAAAATAGGCCTTAGGGTTTTAATATGCTCCCTTAGCCTTCATAATAAAAATAAGGGTTTTACTAGGCTCCTTTAAACTAGTCATTTGGAAAATTAAAGGCTCCCAAAACCATAACATAAAGCAACATGAGATTAATATTTCTACCACTTTCTAGACAAAATTGTCTCTTAAGAAACCAATGCCAACGGGACATGATTTCCAAGGCTCCTCAAACCATCAAGATGGGTTTTAAAATGACACCCAAAACCATGCGAGAATACACCAATAACCTTGAAAAGACCAAAGAGTTTTAAAAGGCTCCCCAAACCTCAAAGATATGTTTTAAACTATTACCCAGAATGAACCTATAAAACACAATAAGCCCTCTCTCCTAGCATGAATGGATCTACACAAAAAGGGCTCTGCCCAACTTATAAGAGAGGGAACCACCTCTATAGAAGAAGAAAAGGAAAAGACCATACAAAAGAGAAGCAACTCACAATCAAGCCTTGTGTTCGAGAAGAAAAAGAAAGGAAAATACCACACGAAAAGAACTCCCACCTCTCCCACAAGTAAAATCACCACCTCGATTAGGGATGCCCCCACCTTGTTAGGAATAGTAAAATAGGAAGAAAGAATAAGAGTGAACTAAAACTGATCTTTATCCATAAATGAAACCTCCACCTCAAGTAAAGATGATTGTACCTCCATAGGAATCCCACAGGGATGGATAATAGAAAAAGAAAAAAGTGCCCTAAAAATAAATAAAAATAATAATAACCCCAACTCTAGAGAAGGCACAAAAGGCCCTAGTACAAGCAAGAAGAAAATATAGTAGAAAAACACCCAACCCAAATGAGCCACATAAACAAAACCTTATAGGGAGGTGATAATAAAAAAACCCACAATGAGGATTGTATAACTTCTACAAAATTTAGTAACCTGAAAAAAGGAGAGGAACTCTACACTTAAAAATATACACAGATGAAGGTAATGATAATTAACAACCAAGCTAATCTAATGCAACCCAATTTCAACAATAAACTAATATCATATAGAATAAATGAAAACACAGATGATTTCAGAATTCACAACTCTACATTATTCATTTGACTATCCTCTCTATCTTATAATAACATGAAAACGCTAATTTAACCAAATTTGAATTTACCATTTTTGTCATATTTCTACAAAATCTTTTCTTTTTTTTCCATTTTTGGTAATTTTTTAAACAACTCCTAAAAAACTAATTTTTCCCCTAAAGATTTCCTAAACTAAGATAAGTATAATTTCCATTTAATCTTCAAAATTAGAAACATGATTTCAAAGTTATTAAAAAATACAATTTTCTATAAAATAAAATAAAATACTAAAAGCCAATTTTGGAGGCCCAAACAATCTTTCTGGCTCACAAAAAGATTTTGAAACTGCTCCCTACCAAGTTGAACTTTGTTAGAAATCCAAATGGTATCTCCTAGGGAATATACAATTAAAATTTCATCCAAAATGGACAACTGAGTCAAAATTTATGACTATCAAAAGTCCTTGCATAATAATCTAGGACAATGTGATAAAGGTCACAACAAGCCCCAACCACTCCACAAATGTACACAAAACCCCACACTTGAGACACCAATATAAAAACCTTGAAATATAGGGTAGAGACATTAATCCAAAGAACACAACCCATCCAATACAACCCAAGAAAAGAGGAAATCCTAAAACACCATGGCACTAGAGAAAAGTAGAATAATGATTGCAAAAATAGAGGCCCCAATGCCACCAAAAAATACCCAACCTAGATGGAGGACAAGCCAAACTAAGGAAAAATTAGACAAGGGAGGCTGATGGATTAAACCCATAAACATGTGACCAACAAATCCAAGCCAAAGAGGACATCTCAAATAAGATGTTATTGCTAATATAAGACACTTAAATATGACAAATGACAAGGGTCTCCATCACTTCCTCCATCTTCATCTTCATCTTCATCTTCATCTAAATTAGAATTTCCAACTTCATTTTAAACCTTAGTTGCTCCTCCTTTTCTGCTTCTCACTCCCATCACTTTTGTCTACTATATCACTGAATAATATTTATGGAGATTCTATATTTAAAGGGATTACCACACTCTCTCTTCATAGTAATTTATAGTGGTGAATTTGTACTCATTTTTAGTTTTATACTTCTCATATAGTACACAATAGTTTTTTTCTCTTTTTGGATAGGATCTTTTTGCCATTCTTTAACTTTCTCTTTTCACACTTTTGTGAGAGATTTATTTTACATGGACATATCTTAATACCTTACAAGTATAATATTTTCTTTCATATTTTCATGATTTCCTTTTTCCCTTTTCTAAATATAAGGAAGTATTCATGTGGAAAAGGTTAACCTCCTAAATAGTTCCACTATGTAATACCCCTCGTAGCTTATTACTGTTGAGACTATGTTTTAGCTGATACTGTTTTACATTAGCTGATTAGACCAGACATATTTCATATTTATATTATGGTGTGTAATTAAATAGTTATACTTTGATGCTGATTATCATGTTTAGATCTGAACCAAAAACATTATGTGATGGTTAAATTTAGTAATGATGGATTTTATATGATGTTTCATATGCATGATTTAATTGATGTAATTTAGATGATTATTCATATCTGGTACTTACCCCATACCCGCATGTGTATGGTATCATGTTTGTTCTCATGTATGTCTTCTTTTCTGTTTGATGTGCATGTATGGTAGTGGAGGAGGTGTAGTTACCTGCATTGAGTCAGGTCCACACGTCCCAGCCATCCCTACCATTGTCTGCTATTATGTTTATATATGCACATGTACATGCAGTGGTTTTATGTAGGTTGCAGGTACCAGGTATCAACTTCCCTAGCTTGATAGGATGAGCGTGCCCTCATTATGTCTCAATGGTGGAGAAGGGGAGTTAGCACTTAGGCCAATTCCCTAGCCCAACCTAATTGTCCTATAGGAACGGACAGAAACCTACTTGACTTACCCGATTCAAATTCATTCTGCAAGAATGAATTCGATACCTTTCCTCTATTGAGCATGATATTGATCCTAGGATTATTCCTTGCATGTGTTGTATCTGGTTGTTGGTGATTGATATGTTAATCATGTTAGCAGTTTATGTTATGTTATGTATTAGTAAGTATATTGTTATTAGTATGATAAAATATGATTAGATATATATAGGTATACCCTATGTCACTTTTAGTAATTTGAATTTACACTAATAATACACATATATAGATACTACATACCTATTTTATAAATTGAGAAAATAAAGTGAGATATTCTAGTTGTTAAGATAAATAGAAATAAAAAGGAAATAAAGTGAAAGGAAATTTACAATTTAAAATTGTTTTATTTTATTCTCATAAAATGGGAAGTTGACTTGAATAGTAGGGGGGAAATAATAAAATATTTCTCCCTCACTTTTCAAGCCAATTTGGAGGAAATAGAGAGAGGACTTGTCATTACTTTTCTTATGAAAATTTAGAGAGAAAATAGAGAGGGAAGTGAAGAGTGGAGGAAGAGAAGAAAGGAAGAGGAGAAGGGAAATTGGGAGCAGATCTGTTAGCAGCTGAGGGACTGAGCTTGTGGGTTTGAAAGGTGATCTTGGCTGGACTTCATCAACCTGTTGTTGGACCAGGTAGGTTTTGAGTTTCCTTAATATGCTCTAAATTAGTTTTTAATTCTTCTTACAAATGAGAGCATACACTTATCTTCTCAAAATGTAGAGTGAAGCAATAAATCAATGAGAATTTAGTTTGCAATGTGGAATTTTAACATCACAAACATACAACCCCCTCTAATTCAACCATTAGTGAATCCAAGTTTGAAATAGAAAAGAACTTGTTATTCCATAACACAATGGAACTTAGTTATGTTTTGATCCAATGTTTGCCATATTATTCATTTAATAGATCACATAATTATTTTGAAAATTGAAAGAATTAGTGTATCATCTTGACAATTAAATTTGGAAACAAATCATCATTTGCATGGGATAGCAAAATAAACCAAGTCTTGGAGGAGAAACAAAGCACAAAAAAAAAAACTAAGTCTTTGAACAATATAGACATTTCCAGCTCTCTGGAAAATGTATGGGAAATAATTCCCATACACTTTCAAAAAAAAAAAAAAAACACAGTCATTATTATAATATTTCTTTTGCCACCTAATTTCAAACAATGTATATAATATAGTTCAAAGTACTAAAACCAAAACCATCCCATAAAATGGAGAATATATTAAATAACAAAATTAGATAAAAGCAACACTTACCTTTCCAAATGAGACCCATGCCATCTTGAAGGATTGGAATTTCAATTTACAATAAATAAATAAATATTATAAGTTTTAAAACAAGCTATGAGTGTCCTAGACTGACTTAATTTATTAGGGGATGGGGAGGGGTCAAATCCTATGTCCCCTCACCCACTTAAACACCCCAACTTCTTCCAAGTTTGCACTCCCCCATGCCAAGTAATTAATGGCATTGAAAATGGTTGCTTTTTCCACTTTTTAGGTGATGATATCACCCTACCAACTCCATGTATTTCTCAGGCTTTGGGGAGGAACTTTATATTGTTTGAAATAAACAATGGAAATGCATTTAATTTTTGTTTGGGAACAATCTCCCAAATTTTCCAATGCCTCCTTCATGCACTTTATCACATGACCTTTACCCATGACATGGCACGTACTTGTCAGGTCTTAATAACTTGTCGGGTGGCGTGAGTTTCTAGCACCATGCCTTTTCATTGATTATTTTCTTTTCCTGTTCAAACAACTTGCCATCTTTGGGTGCCACCTTTGAGCTTGGTACTTGTATGAAGTACTTGGGATTTGGTGGGCCCCTATGTATCCTCACTATGTCTTGCTTTCCCTTAAATTTCTAAGCAAATATTTTTGGGCTTGTATAGTGGCGTGGGTTTTGGGCCCAATTGACTTAACATTATTATATTTGGAAGCCCACTTGTTGACTCATGATGTTAGGTGATGGGATGTTTCTAATGAGGGTAATTATAGGGGTTGTTTAGATGTTAATGGGTGTTAGTGATTTATTTGCAATAATCTTTATTTTGTGTTTTATTTATTTTGCTTTTGAGTTTTGTTTTCATGTAAAATGATATTTCTTATCTAGGGAGCCACTACTAAGATGTTAAATAAGAAATTTGAAAGCATTGGGGTGTTTTAATTTACTATTTGTTTTGGTAATTAATTGAGCCTTGTAAATTTAGCCTTGGTAATTGAATGTTATCAATAGGTGTTATAGTATTATTACTAGTAAACTTATGGTTTTTTTTTTATCCTTTAATTGTACTTTATGAGTGCGTATCCGAGATTAGTAGAATATAATATTTTCATTAGTTAATAAACATTCTCATTAATCAAGTTATAATAGGCATTAGTTAGTTTTAACAATGTGGTCATTTTATTGTAGACGTGGATACTCTGATTAGTGTGATTAATTAGTGTGAGCAAAAAAATTACTTGTTATATGATCCTTATGACTTTGTTTTCCTTACGACATGTTAATTGCTCATGATACGATATTCTCTTATTTCATATACTGTTTGTGCATGTAAAATATTCTGTTGATGTAGTTGATTTACATATAAGATTAGATAACCGACTAGGGGGTGAAATCCAGAGGTCGGGTATGTGATGTGGATATAAGTTTATCTATTAAGATTGTTGATGTTCATGGTGATTTGCATATATCTGTTCTATTGGTTGTTTCAGTTTTGAGATGTTTCGATGGGAGACTTTGATTTGGATGTCAAACTGATCCTTGTTATTATTTCCTCCTGGTGGATTAAATTTTGAGTTAGTGGCCAAGTGGATATATGGTTTGGAATGGGAATATGTTTTACTTGTTTATCTATTTACTTGGAACTTAACATGATATATGAGGCCACAAACCAGGATGGGGATTGATTGGGAAACTAGGGTAGGTTATATAGATGTGATGTAGGGGGTGGCTTGCAATGGATCACCGAGGCCCACAAGTGGTTGACGGATCACCCATTGACAAGTTCCTTAATTCCAGTGATAACATTATAAAAATTGATCTAGTTAGGAGAACATTAAAAAGATAATTTTGTGATACCTCGCCCATGCCTTGAGTGCTAGTATAGGCTAAGGATGGTTGTGGGAAGATGCTAGATACATCATCGATATACTTGTCATCATGAGAGATATTGATGCCATGTATGATCACTTAGTGCCATTGGCTCAGTGAGGAACCTTCAGGACTAAACTCAAGGGTGGATCTACGTGATGACACCTTCCTACTCACACCTTAGATATCCTACGTAGGTCAGTGCCTTTGGTAACCCATTTAACCTCTTGTTCTAGAGATATCTTTCTAGGTGGTGATTGGGATTGGTCCTTAGTATGTGTGTGGGCCTGGTGTTATCTCCCTAGCATGGTGGGGTGGACCTCTGGGTTCCACATGGTCGGGAGGTAGTGTACTTCTCCATTGAGACTATTGCGGATATCCTCCATCACTTGATTGTTACTTGGACCAGATTACCACCATTGTTTTAGATTCATGTATCAGATGTCAGATGTTATTATCTTGTACTTGTAGGAGATTTATTTGATTATTTATGATCCCTGCATGGATCCATGTTGCATTTGATAATTGTAATTGTATTAAATATCACCACATACCCTATGAAATGTGTAGTGGATGTAGGTGATCATATGATGCAATGTAATTTGATTTAGAGAGATGTACTTTCATTATGTCCTTAAAATTTCATTAGCGTTTGATCATGTTAGCGTAGTGTTAGTTAGACAACATAATACTGCGTTAGGGACCCTTGAGAACGAAAATGAGAAGATGTGTTTATTCAAACTCATGTATGTAAATCATTGTGATACTATGTTCAATGTGCTTGTTAACATTAGTAAACAAAAAAAAATTATTGCATAACTTAGCATAATTTTAGTGTAATTCTCTTGGGTCCCCTGGCAGGACGTTAGACACTATTTAGTCTTCTTCACATCTTATCATGAAAGTTTTTGATGAAACTTTTAAAACAATCATTTTATTTCATTTCATAAAAATAAATCACATGACATATTAATGTGTGGTCTCATTTCTCCTCTTGGTCTATAAGTTAAAGGTTTTATATTCATAATATGGTGGTGGTCTCATAACATCTACCCTAAATACATAAATATAACAATAAATGAAATCATATATACATTTTGATTTTCAAAATATATATTTTCTAGCTAGAATATAATTCTTACAATTAAGCTAGGAAATCTAAGAATGTAAGAAAATAACATACATACATACATTAATACATACATATATATATATATATATATATATATATATATATATATATATATATATACATATATATATATATATACATATATACATATATATATATATATATATGTATATATATATATATATATATGTATATATATATATGTATATATATATATATGTATATATATATATATGTATATATGTATATATATATGTATATATGTATATATATGTATATATATATATATATATATGTATATGTATATGTATATATATGTATATGTATATATATGTATATGTATGTATATGTATATATATGTATGTATATGTATATATATATGTATATATGTATATATATATGTATATATATGTATATATGTATATATGTATACATATGTATGTATATATGTATATACATACATATGTATGTATATATACATATATGTATGTATACATACATACATATATATATATATATATA
>BSBK01014173.1:0-105490 GCA_027943335.1 Chamaecyparis obtusa
TCTCTCTCTCTCCCCTTTCCCTTCTCTCTCCTTCCCCTTCTCTCGGCTCTCTCAGAATCTCTCCCTTTCCCCTTCTCTCTCTCTCCTACTCTCACCCCTTCCCCTTCTCTCTATCACCTACTCTCTCCCCTTCCCCTTCTCTTTCTCTCCCCTTCCCCTTCTCTCTCTCTCTCCCCTTCCCCTCCTCTCTCTCTCTCTCTCCTCTCTCTCTCTCTCTCTCTCTCTCTCTCTCTCTCCTACTCCCTCCCCTTCCCCTTCTCTCTCTCTCTTAGAATCTCTCCCTTTCCCCTTCTCTCTCTCCTACTCTAACCCCTTCCCTTCTCTCTATCTCCCACTCTCTCCCCTTCTCCTCTCTTCTCTCTCCTACTCTCTCCCCTTCCCCCTTCTCTCTCTCTCTCATACTCTCTCTCCCCTTCTCTCTCTCTTCTCTCTCTCTCTCTCTCTCTCTCTCTCTCTCTCTCTCTCTCTCTCTCTCTCTCTCTCTCTCTCTCTCTCCTCTCTCTCTCTCTCTCTCTCCAACTCTCTCCCCTCCCCTCTCTCTCTCTCTCTCTCTCTCTCCTCTCTCTCTCTCTCTCTCTCTCTCTCTCTCTCTCTCTCTCTCTCTCTCCCTTAGGTAAAATTTTTGAACATATAATATAAATATTTAATAAGTTAATATTATACTATTATACAATAGAGAAATAAATAATAATAATATAATACATGGTATTATAAAAATTTATATTGTAATACTAATGCTCTGCAATGAAACCCTAAAGTTGATCCCACCAGAAGTGTGAAGAAAGATTTGTCTGGCAGTTTCCATTTGTCAAGCTTCAGTCAAAATCTTTTAAGGAGGTCATTAAGACAGTTAAATATTCTAGTTTTGAGTTGTCATTTCTAAATGATATGCTATTATTATTTAATATTACTATTAAAAATACTAATTTGTAATATATAACTTAAAATTGAAAAAAAAACTTAACTGAATTAATATTAACATAAAAAATTATATAATTTAATATGATACAATTTAATATGTAACTTGAAATTGGAAAAACTAGTTCAAATGAAATTTTGAACTAGGCAGGAAATTTTGGATATCCGATATTATTGGATATCTGAAAGTTTCATATATCTGATTTTATCGAATATCTGATTAGGCTTGGTATTTGCTTTTGCAATACCAAACGTGGGTGGTCAACCCTTTACGTGTGTTTTTGATATCGAGACTTCGACCATGTAGCTGACGACTTTTTTTTCACCTGAAATTGATGAAATGAAAAAGGGTTCTTAAAGACATTATTAGATTTCCATCAATATTATTGTTGTCAAATTTGAGTTCGGTAAGTAATTATTACTTATTTTTTAATTGAGTTATCTTTAAAGTCATAATTGACATGCTGATTGAAAAATAACTATAACTTTCAAAGTGTTTAACCTTTTTTAAATCCGAAACATGCATCATATTCTATGCTTCGACTACTATAAGGAAAAAAAATCAATTTTGTAAAGTTTAGAATTAGTTAAGGTGGTCAAACACGAGAGTTTTTTTATTCTAAAAATATTGTAGCAAAAAATTCATAATTATTTATTTATTTGGCAAAAAATTACAAAAAAATATGCGTCACATCTGTGAATGAGTCTACTACTTATATCTAGAATCTTGGGAAAATATATCATCATTTGATTGTGATTAAGGTGGTTAGACATACACATACTTTTTATCTTTTCCCTGAAATTTTTGTACTACTACATTGAAATCTGAAATTTTGAACAATTAGATAAAAAAAATTTCAAACAAGGGCTATTAGTTTAGAAACTACATTCAATTTCCTACAGATTCTATTCTTACAACTTTTTCACATAAGGTTCATAAGATGTTCAAATTTTTACGTCAAGTTGACTAACCCTGATTTTTTGATTTTTCATTGCCACTTAAGGGCCATAGTTTGGTATACCATGATCCTGCACATACCCAGGGAGTGTATTCAAGTCCAGCTAGAGTGTGCTTTGATCACAATAGAGTGGCTGAATTTTTAAAATTGTAACTTATCTGCTTTGGTGTGGATTGGCTCAGATCACTCTCCCATATCTCTTTCTCTCAACCTAATTGCTAAGAAAAGAAGTTTCCCCTTCAGATTTAAGAAGATGTGGACTACCCATCTAAACCTGAAAATAAAATAAAAGACTGGTGGAACATAGATGTCAAGGGTTCGGCCATGTTTAGGATGGCTAAAAAACTAAGAAACATTAAATTGAATATCAAACAGTGGAGCAAGGATAAATTTGGAAATATCTTCTCCTCTAAAGACAAAGCTATCTCTTATCTAAACCGAATTCAAGAAGAAATTCAAAGAGAGGGCTATGATGAGATTAGATTGCTTAAGGAGAAAACTATGATATCTTAGTATCATAATATAATAATGAAGGAGGAGATTTTATGGAAGCAGAGATCAAGATCAATCTAGTTAAGGGAATGAGATTAAAACACTTGGTTCTTTCACCTATCTACTTTGAAACACAGAGCGACCAACAAAATTAGTTGTATTAAGAAGGGAGACCAGATGTTGCAGGAGGAAAAGGACATAGCTAAGAAAGCTATTTCTTTCTTCTCTCTCTCCTATCCAAAGACCATGAGCTATCGGAGGGGGATTAGGAAACTCTCCCTTGACAAAATTCCCAAAATCATCTTTGAAGATCAAAACAAATTTTTATGTGTATTCTGGATATGGCTGAAGTTAAAAAAAAATCTTTGGAGTCTCTCCCTGGCAATAATGCCCCCTGGTCCTAACAACTTCTCGATATTTTTCTTTCATCTTTTTTGGGATGTGGTGAAATTTGACATGGTCAAAGCGGTGCAGGAATTCTTTCAATCTAAGAACCTCCTCAAAGAACTTAATGCAACTTTTTTGGTTCTTATTCCTAAAACCCCGGGGGCAGAATTGATGGAGATTTTTAGACCCGTTAGTGTATGCAATTCCTTCTACAAGATTATCTCTAAATTCATCACCTCCATAATTCTTAAGGTGCTTCCCTCTATTATAGCTCACCAGCAGTCTAGGTTCGTGCTCGGAAGACAAATTCTTGGTTCCATAATGGCAGTGCATGAAGTGATTCATTCCTTAGATGTTGGAAAAGGGGAAGGTTTCCCTCTCAAGCTTGACTTGTCCAAGGCTTATGACCATGTTGATTGGCAGTTCTTGCTCAGGGTTCAGGGAGCCTTTGGTTTCAATTTGAACACCTGTAAGATTATTCATCAACTCATCTCCACTCCCTCTCTGATGGTTTTGGGCAATGGTTCCCCATTGGCTTTTTTCAAATCTTTTAGGGGTTTGAGACAAGGGAACATGCCCCTTTCCCCCATTCTCTTTATTATTATTTCTAAATGCCTCAGGAGACTCATTTATACACATTAGTAGCTCTGGGGTTTTGAAAGGTATCAAACTATCTTCAAGTACCAATGTCTTCTCCCACTAGCAGTTCATGGATGATACCATTTTAGGTGGGGAGGCTTCAGTGGGTGAAGCTAGAGTGGTGAAGAGTTTGCTCAATTCCTATATTAGGGCTACTGGCCAGTCCATAAATTAGAATAAACTCTCTATCTTCTTTATTAACACTCCTGAGGAGAGATAGAGGAGAATTGAGAATATTCTAGGTTGCTACATTGACTCTTTTCCTTCCAATTACTTGGGTCTTCCTTTAGGCATTAAACCCTCTTAGGATTTCTAAAACAAAATCATCGATAGATTCAACAGGAAGTTGGTTGGTTGGAAAGGGGTTACTCTCAGCCAGGATGGAAAAATCCAGTTGGTTAAATCTACACTACAAAATCTTCCTACATATGCGTTAAGTCTCTTCTCTATTCCAGCTAAAGCTATGGAGGTAATGGAATGAATTCAAAGAAGATTTCTCTAGTCTGTGACTGATGATCATAAGAGACTCCCTCTTATTGCCTTGGAAAATTTTAGTCATCCTAAGAGAGCTAGAGGATTAGGGATAAGAAGGATAAAAATTTTCAACAAAGCTCTCCAAGAAAAAAAATATGGCATATTTTCAATTGCAAGGGGGAATGGCGTGACACTTTTGAAGATAAGTATCTTACTAAAAACTCCATTAATCATTTCTTTGGTGCTAATGATATTCCAAAAGGTTTTTATATTTGGAATGGATTTTTCAATGCAAATGAAATTGCTAAGTCTAAGGCTAAATGGAAAATTGGGAATGCTCTCTCTCTCTCTCTCTCTCTCTCTCTCTCTCTCTCTCTCTTTGTACCCTCTATATTTTCCCTCATTACCCTCTTTTACCCCCCTCTCTCTCACACACACATTTTCTCTCTCCCACCTTCCTATCCTCTCTCTCTCTCTCTCTCACACACACACACCACACACACATTCTCACCCTCTCTCTCTCACATCACCCTCTCTCTCCCCCTTCATCCTCTCTCCCCCTTATCTCTCTCTCTCTCACCACTTTTTTGGTTTCTTGCAAAGGGTGCACTTGCTATAGTATGCTAGCGATATGCAAGACTATGCATGTTACTCTTTTCTAGCACCACTTTTTTTTGTTACAAAGGTCACACGTGCTATAGCACGCTAGTGCTATGCAAGACTATGCATGTTACACTTTTCTAGCACTACTTTTTTGTTTCTTGCAAAGGGCACACACACTATAGTGCACTAGCGCTATGCAAGACTATGCATGTTACACTTTTCTAGTGTTTGCATATGGTGCATGCATATTATCTTTTTCTCTCTCTCTCTCACCACTTTTTTGGTTTCTTGCAAAGGGTGCACGTGCTATAGCACACTAGCAGTATGCAAGACTATGCATGTTACGCTTTTCTGGCACCAGTTTTTTTGTTACAAAGGGCACACGCGCTATAGCATGTTGGCGCTATGCAAGATTATGCATGTTACACTTTTTTGGCACTAGTTTTTTGTTTCTTGCAAAGGGTACACATGCTATAGCGCACTAGCGTTATGCAAGACTATGCATATTACACTTTTCTAGTGTTTGCATACGGTGCATGCATATTATCTTTTTGCATAGTGTGTGTGCCCTATAGGGCGCATGCGCTATATTTTGAATTGCCCAAGCCTAAGGCTTGGACACTACAAGCCTTAGCACATGCACCCTATAGGGCGCATGCACTTTAATGCATACGCACTATGGTTTTTTGGGGGCCAAAAAGGAAACTGGCAGCTTTTTGGTCCCCCATCTTTGTGCATATACCCTAGGATAAGGACCTATCACTTCATCTTGCTGAATCAACTCAAACATGGTATGAAGGTCTTTATCCCATTCTACTTGTATACTTCTATTAATGAAAATATTAATGGCTATAGGGACAAGGATATTGCTAACCCTACTTTTCATGAGGGGTTATTACTTTTAATTTATCAATATTTCAAAGCCCAAACCGTGGGGAAGAAAATTGTTGTTAATAAGGATAGAATAGATGTTTTTGGTTCTGACTATGTCCCCTCAGACACTGAAGATAGTTTGGGTTTGCAATCAGAGGACTAGGAGTGTGGAGAGACCAAAAAGCAGAAATAGGGTTCTTCCTCCAAAGAGAGAATTGCTAGGTTTGTTAAAAAAGAAAAACCCCACAAAAAATAGGCTAGAATGGTTATTTCCTCAAAAGAGGAATATAATGAAAATGAGGAGGGCATGAACATTGATTATGAGGAGTAAATATCTAGTGGAAAGGAAAAGAAGAAAAGGGATCATGCTACAGGGAAAAAAATCAAGTTCAGGGGCGATAGCTCTGGCTGATTATCTTCTATGGATATGGGCATGAGCGATAGAAAGACTCCCCCTCCCCCTTCTGGTGTCCATACGAAGATCCAAGCCTCTAATTTGGATGTTCTTGATGACTACTAGGAAGAGTGCTCTATCGAGTCCACTATTCCCCATGAGTTGTGATATTATAAGGACCAGACCAAAGAGGAGTATCACAGCAACAATTCTGGCAAGGGGAAAAAAGTCTAGCGCAAGTTCAATGTGAATGCTATGAAGATAGGGATTATTAGGGAAGCCGTGATTACAAAAGTTCTTGAGGGTGAGGATGATGGGATTAAGAAAGAGTAATTGATTGATCTGGCCCTGGTCGTCCTTAGTGACAATACCAGAGAAATGGAGCTTAGCCTTCTCAATAATGCCAAGAATAGTATGCTAGACAATTTCAGGTCTATTAAATGCCTCTATCATGAACTAGGGGACCTCAAGGACAAAGTGCACGGAACTGACAACAACAAGGATAGTAAAGCTATAGAGTATTACCAACGACTTGATTCTAGGGTTAACAAGATGGAGGAGAAAATGAAGAGCCTTGAGGATACCCTCAAAGGCATAGTGGAGCAGAGCTTCAATATCCTAAAGGCTTCTAACGAGCACATCAAGTTCCTCAAAGAGAAAATGGAAGAAAAGCCTGGAGGAAAAGAAGTGCAAATAATAAAAGAGGAAAAAGAGCAGAATCTGGATGAAGGACCAGGCAAGAGAACTAGGGCCAAATCCAAGAAGAACAAGGAAGAAGAAGAATTCACTGACATCCAAAAGATCAAGGAAGCTACTGAGAAGATGGAGCTTCTTGAGTCTAATGTGGCCACAATGCTCAAGAATCTCTCCTAACCTTTTTATCTAGTGTTTTTTGCCTATCTCTATTTTTTGTTAGCTATGTCTCTGTCATGTTAGTTCTCTCGACCCTACTAGTGGCCTGTTTCATTTTTTTGTTTCTGTTGTCTTAAGACTTGAACTTTTAAAGCTTTTTTTTAATTTGTATTGGGTTTCAGGCACCCTATAAAATGTGTTTTACGTAATCGAAATCAAATATTGTTAGCCAAATTTTCTTTGATTATTAAAGTTTCTAATAAAATTGAGGGTTTTAAAATAATAAAGCATTACATATTAGGTGGGCACTTCATTAGATTCAAGGATTTTTTTCTTGTCTTTTCCATGTGCAGAGCTATTTTGAGCAAGTGAAGAAATATTGTAGGTTGTAAGGTGATTTTTTTATCGATAAAAGGCTAAAGTCGGAATTATATTAATAATAGGTCTAAAATATACATTATAAAAGAAGTTTAAAATAAGAAAAATAATTTTTTTTCTAAAAGTCTGTTGAAAGAAAAACTATGAACCATTGTAAAAGTTAATCATTGAAAGATCATAATTAGTGAGAAAAGGTCTTGTATTTAGAAGATGTCTTATACTAACCACATTCTATGAATCATAGTGAAATTCATTCATATCATGTAACTAATAGTAGTCTAAATACTGTTAAATTTTGGATTTCTGTTTCATTTTCTCCATTCAAATTCGTAGAGAAATTCGAGTTAGATGATGGTATTGGGGAAAAAATTGCTAACATTATTTATAGTACCTAATTATTGATGAGGAAATGCAAAAATAATAATATTGAAATGTGTCAACTGAGGACAGAATTTTGAGTCTTCTAAACTAAAGAAGACACACCTAAAAGATATGGGATGGTATAAACAATTGAAAGTAGAATCAAAAGTTAAAACTTACAATGAGAACTCTTCAATGTACTAAAAAATCAGCAAGAACAAAATAGAAATTTGAATGATGCAAAATTATCAAATAGTATGATACATTAAAGTAAAAAATCAAATATGTTTTTGGTATGAAAAATACGTGGAAGAAAACAAATAAGACTCTCATTAAAAGATTATCAATCTCCAAATTAAAGATAGGCGATAATGTGTCAAAAAACAATGGGTCTAGTGTTACATTGCATGGCCTTCTAGCATATGAGAAACCTGTAATTTGACTTTGAATGCTTTGCAATTATCTGAATGCTCTATTCAACAATTTGTGTCCCATTTTGAAGGATAATTAATGATTGTCACTACATAATATATTACAATGTTGTGAGTGTATTTTTTTTTATTGTTCTTTATGGTCTGATTAACTATACCTCTATAAACTATTATCTCTAATCTTTGTAGATTTCAATATATAAATAAATTTTCAATGTTATTGTTTCATTTTGGTAAAGGATCACAATATTAAAAATAATCTAAAAATTGCACTATGCACAAAAATTTTCAAATGCAAATTTGTTTAATGAGAAAAAAGTATGTCTTGAAATCAATGAAAAAGGTAGAAAACTATCAAAGCTCTTATAATGCATTTCGTTCAAGGGATTTTGTTTATGCTCATGGTGAGCACTCTACAAATAGGTTTGAAGTCTTGGGCTACCATCCTCCCTCTAACAAAGGGGAAAACATAATCCCATTGCAAAGAAATTCAAAAATGCCAATAACCTTAGCCCTCATTGCACTTCCCATTTCATTTTTATTTACATTGTGCAAAGTAGTGTAATCAAAATAAATAGTTATGATTATATGGATAGTCATACATACATTATATGGAATCAAAATAATTTTCTTTCATTGCACTCTTTGCAAAAAATAAAAATGCAACATACAAGTGGAACAATTAGCTCCAAATGCATTCTCCTCTGCTCATTCTGAACACAATGTACAAGGATTTTCCCCTTATTTACATGCATCACTAGAACACGTAATATGTGCAATCAAAACTATTCATTTTGATTTCAAAAAGAACTACACACAAATTGTATGCAAGAAAAATAATTAGTTGTGCTTCTGACTTACATTTCAAAAATATTGTGAAGTGGTGTTTTTTGCGCCAACTACACATTTCATTATATGCAAAAAAAAAAAAATGAAATTGAGACTTTTAGTCACTGTTAAGAGATACCTTCCCTTCTGTAATGCAATGTGTAATCAGAGCCAAAAGGTCTAATTACACATAAATTCATGATCTTTACTCTTGTAAAAAAAAAGTAAAAAAAACCTTTTGTTCAAATTACATAAGCTATTGCACTTTATATTACACTTGTTTCTTCATCCACGGTGCATTCCAAAACCCCAAAATTGCAAGTTTGTCTATTTTTAGTAATTTTTTCTTATTTTTTCTAACTTTATTTTTAGTGAGGATTTTTTTCCTCCATCTCATGTGTTGTGCCAAGTACTTTTCTAGCATGGAAATTCTTAAAATCCACCACTATAACTTCATTTTAGGGTTTCTAATTTATACTTCACACTTCTCACCTCACTTTCGCAGAGAGAATTTCACCAAAGACTTATAGTATTAGCCCAAGAAAGAAGATCAACCTATAATTCATTGATAGAGGACACATGAACCACCAAGGATGCAAGTTGGTGTTCCTAAACAAAGAACATTCACCAAATATGAATACGTCAAGAACAAGCCAAATTATAACACTGTGAAGAGCTTTAACAAAGGATTATGATGATTAGAGTCATGTCTTGTCAGGCAATTAGTTTAGTTTCAATTATGTATTTGTAATTTTATTTTGACAAATTACATGTAAAGTAAAAAATTGTAATGACATGTGATCACATCACATGTCAAATCATTAAATGCAATACATGTAATCACATTATATAGGATTTTAATGTTGAATAAGTCAACAACTAGTTAGGATCCTCTCACCTCTTTCTCACAACCTCTCTTATATAACTACAAAAGGGCTCATTGTAAATGATCGTCTTTCTTCAATGCAACAAAATTCTACTAGTTTGTTTATGCACTCTAAAACTTTGAGTTTAAATGTAAATCAAATTGTAGTCAATAAAGGAGGCAAGTTACTTTAGGACTTTGTCTGGATTCAAGTTGTCACGTGATGACATTTTATGAAGATTGGTTGTGATTGTCATTATGTTGTTCAAGAGGTATTTAAACTCAATCTTGTAAAATTTGAGTTTCTTATTGTGTTTGAAGTTATATTTAGACTGTTTTCAAACTTGAACTTGCAAACTTTAAATTTGTTATCACGTTTGAATCTAGCGTAGAATTCTCAAGTAAGGAGATAACTTGTAGATTCTATGCTATTTTTATTTTATGTGTTTGTTCTATAAGGTGGAAATACATTGGAGACTTTGAGTTGCACACATGTTTTATCTCTATTTCTAAAATCACAAAGGAGTCATGGAAATACTTTGAGCTTTATGAGCTTCTAAGTAACTGAAAGTTGTTGGTACACTGAAGGTTATTCTTACATCTAATCTTTAGTTTATCAAAAGGTACTCACTAGTTGAACATGTTCCTATAATTGTTATCTAATTTTTTGATTTAATGTTCAAAATTTTAAATATTATCTAGTATATCTGACTTAAGTTTGTTTGACCTTGAAAATATTGATTAATAGTTCCCTTTAATTATGGTTCCCTTTAGTATTAATGTTTTATTTGAACTTCGACAAAAGGCCTCACATTTTTTTTTTTAAAAAGAATTATATTGTATTTATGTATTGAGGAGGTCACATTTCTATGATGCATTTTGTCATTCAATTGACTTGCCTTATCTATGGGTAAAAGTACAAACCCGTGTCACACTTTTATAAAGGAAAATGATGACAATATTCAAAATTTTCAACTTTAACGACATAAAAGTAGCATTTGTGTTTAGAATTTGAAGATAATGTAAACTAATGAAATGTGTAAAATTTGATGAACTTTATGCTTATAATTTTTTTTTTAAAAATTCAACAAAAATTGACATAGTTTTTTTAATTTTTTAAGTCCATTTTTTATTGCTAAAATATGTTGAAAATCTAGGGTTTAGTTCACACCAAAAAATTATATGTAAATAATCTTATTTTCCTCTGATTTCAAAACATGTTTTAGATGACATGTATAGCTAGTGCATAAAAAAAAAGATTGGATTTCAGTATATAGTTTGTCTATTATAACTATCCAAAGTTGGTGTTAACTGAAATCAACAGTTTTTTGTTCACACCAAATTTTCCCTATCAAATCTACACCATTCAAAAAAATAATTATATATTATTGAAGATGACTCTCTCCTCTAGTGTTAAATATAAGTTTTAAATTTTTCTGACATGATTTGTTATTTTTATTTTTTTTCGAACGAGCATGTTCTTAAATGTTAAAATACCTACTTAAAGTATTTTCAACTTATAATATATTATATGAGATCAAAACATAATAAAAATTACATGACCATAATTTTGACTCCAAGCTCTACAAAAGGGTATTTTTAGATTTTACAGAAAGTTAAATTTTGATAGAGAATTTAGATCCAGAAGTGAGAACTTCTGAGACTCACCTTTTTTTGCTTATTTGGCTGCCACATGGGATGCCACTTAAATAGGTTCGGCCGGAAAAGGTTCAACCAGAACTGGTTTGGCTGGAACTGGTTTGGCCAGAATTATGGGCTTTCAAACACGGTCCCTTGAATGAGCCACCCAACCCATTTTTGGGGTTTATACAATATTTTATGGAACGATTTCGGTCGAAACCATTTCGGCTGAAATGGTTTCGGCCAGAACTCTCCGGCCACATCGATGCCACATGGTGCCTCATGTGCACCATGTATGTCTGGCCAGACCGGTTCCAGCTGGAAACATTTCGAACGGAACCATTAAAAATATCCTCTAGTGTGACACAACTATGTACTTTTACCCCTATGCTTGTACTTATTGCATACACATCTACCAAGGTAGTAACAACTACACACCTATGGCTATCCAACAAGAAATTTAGATTGTTATGTAAAAAACCTTTTCAAAAAGAACTAAATGTCCCCTTAATATGATTGACTAAATATATGACTGCATAGATGGTGTCTAGCTACACCATCTGATAAAATTCCTTTATTGATTATACATAAGATGCTGGTAAGCTGGCTTCACACCTGCCAATTGCATTTTCTTTAAATAAACATTTCTAAAGCCTTTTCAACAAATCCTTCATGGCATTCTATGAGACCACATTTCTTTTGAGGCATTTGCTGAAACAACTCACGAGCTGGTCTATGTTTCATCTTATAAAAGTCAATATATGCTTTTACCAACACCTAAAACCTCTTCTAGTCTTCCCATTTTTGCACAAGTTGCCTGGCATAAGAGGGCAACATCTAAACAACAAACTAAAATGTATATCTTACCAAGGAGGACACTTAGTATTTTTCTCAAACTTTCTTTATATATTTTAAGGTTTAGTTTGTTGGATAGCCACTACCACATAAGAGTGCCTATCAAGCAGCTACAGATTGCTACTAGGGGTATGACGTATAGTGAATATAATTTACAAGCAATCTTTGTAAAACCATAAACAACTCGCCACTAATATACTAAGATTAACCCAAATGCAGTTCATAATTTACACCATGACATTTTATTTGTATTTATTAATTAGATTAAAAAATGAAAAAGAATAATTTTATAATTTCAATTTAATTAATAAATACAAACAAACTGTTATGTCAGGTGCAAATTATCATTGTATAGACGTTGCTTTCCTACAATTGTGTGTGGAGGCATCAAGATTGCACACATAAATGAAATATGAACGGTACGGCCTCAACAATTATGTTTTTTTAACTAAAAGAGGGCTAAAAAATTTATTGAATACCAAAGAGAATAGAACAACAGAGGAAATAAAGAGAACTAAAGAGCTTTATCCTGGTCAACAAGTTGAGCCAGCTTATGAGATAAATCATGGGGAAGCATCCTATGATCCACAATATTCCAATCCAGCGCGTGCTCGGAAGCCCATTTAGCCAAGCAATCAGCCACACCATTCCACTCCTAAGGGATATGCATAAAAGACACAGAATCCAGAGAATTGCATAACTGAGTGATCTATTGAATAACCAAAGCCAAATGCCAATCCACATCCACAAGGTTCCGTCTATTCAATAAATTCACTACCACCTGCGAGTCAGTCTCACAGGTAATTCTTCTCCAGCCACGTAGACAACACTATTCCACAGCAACCAAGATAGCAAGGGCTTCCATGAAGTTATTTGCATGGTAACCCTTGTAGATAGAAAACAGAAACTGAACATCACTAGAGCTATCACGCCCAACTCCCCCAATGCCAGCTGGTCCAGGATTTCCCCGAGAAGAGCCATCAGTGTTTATCAACAATTGTGTTTTTTAGGAAGACAACATAAATGAAATATTTACACAGATAAATGAAGGAAATTAATGGAGCAGCAACAACAATTATTTATTATTAAAATTTAAATAATATGCTAAAAATTTAACATTTCATTTTGTCACTTTTATGAGGCAGGGCAGCGAGGAGAGGGAAGAGGGAGCATAAAATCATGCATTCCCCTGTTTTTAATTCTATTTATAGCTACTGCGTCACACCAGACTATAGTAAGAAAATCCCCAAAGGAGCTGATACATGTAATTTAAGGGCCACTGCTGGCTTCATCTATCATCATCAAATATTAAGAATTCAGAATCTGGATAGCATAAATTCGTCCATTCTCAATTACAAAACCAGTGGCAGAAATCATCAAAGTGGGAATGAACATTTACTGGGTGAATTGACTGGATTTAATGAAAACTTCAATCTTGTTCAACGTGGGGTCAGAATGGGCAAGTCTGACTAGTTCTCTCATCTATTCTTGTGGGATAAACTCATGGAGACGAAATCTTCTTATGTATTCTCTTCTTAAAGAATTGGAAGAACACAGGTAAGAATTAATTACAGATGATGTGATACTATATGAATATTTCCCATGTGTAGTAGACAAATATTGATAGATTTCTAAGATATAAAATTGGATCATAATATACAATTTTTATGATATGAAATTGGACTCCATCATATAAAATTTATAAGATAGACGTATATGTTGCAGCTGACGGAAGTGTTGCTGGGCAGCAACGAGTGATGATACTTCTTGTGGCTCTCATCCAGCAACTAAAAACAAATCTTATAACTTGATTTCTAAATACACAACTTTGACCTACCTCATCACAGCTTTCATCTGAATCCTTCGTATCTTGAATATGGGTGTTCAAACCCATCTTCTATAAAATTGTTTGTGATAAATCAAAACACAAGAACTTTGTATTTTCAACCGTTATACAAAATTGTGTGTAACAGGATGGACATGAATGGACTTAGGTTCTCTACTATTTGTACGCTCAAATTTTATCTTTTACAAGATAAGGTATGTGCATTGACTTGACCAGGTTTAAGGAAAATACATTCCAATACGCCTATTCCAATTTGTATTGAATGGCTAAGAATGTGCCTCGACACGTTATAATACATTGTACAACGCATTAATATTAGTTGTAGAGCTAGGATAATGTCATTGTCTTCCGGCATTTCATTTCTCTAAATTGGTATGAAAGCCTTGAGTAGGTAGGCGTTCTATCAAGATAGTTTTCAAAATTATTTTTTATTTTTCAATTGTATGATTTCTAAGAATTTTTTTATAAGGGTCCTACAAATTTTGTTGTAAAGGTAAGTTTTGTATATATAATTTTTTTTTGGATTTTAGTTTATAATTTGTATATTTATAAATAGATGTAAAATTGATTAAAGAAAAATTAAATATTTTTAAAATTATTTTCATTTAATAAAAATTTATTTTATGATTTAGTATGATATGTAGAAATCTAATGTCTATAATTATTTTCAAATTATTAGAAAATCTAAAACTACAGATGAATATTATGTGTTAACTAATTTTTTATGTTAGGAAGGGAAATTTAAAACACCACTCGAAAAGTACTCAAAATCTTAAATGTAAAATATAAGACACTTAATTTTATGAAATCACTTTCTTAATAACTTTTGTAAAGATGAAAAATTAATTATTTTGAAGTTTTTCTTCTCACTGGCATTTTCTCTTATCCTTTTCATTTATTAAATTAACATTGGCACCTTTGCAAGATGTATTAGATAAGTCAAAGGAAAATTTAAAGGGACACATAGATTCCTATAAAGATAGTGGATTGAAATAAATCACATCATTGAAAAGATTGGTTTTCATAGTTTTGAATACATATATTAAATAGTATAGGGTAACAAATTGATAAGATAAGTTAGAAATAAGTGGAGTAGGTCACAAGATTTGTGGGACTAACAAAAAGATTATCAAAGTCATATGAAAAATTCATAGGTAGCTTAACAAAGGTTGAAAACTCTAGTTAGAGTTTGTGCATCCATTACATAAATTGAAAGCCCCTCCTATCATCCCTTACCACAAGTTTAAGGAAAATACTTTCCATTGCACGTATTTAAACTTGTCTTAAAGTCTTGAGTAGCTAGGTGTCCCATTGAGATGACTTCCAACTAAATTTTTGTAATTGTTTCTTTAAAAAAAAATTGGACTGTTTAGAACAAGGCGGTTCCATAAATTTTGTTATAATGACAAGTTTAACATCAATCAATATTTTCATATTTTATTTTATGATTGGTATATTTATTAATAACAAAATTTAAAACATTTTCCTTGATTATGATTATAATTAGAAATTATGCAAGGAATTCAGGGTTTTTTGTGAGATGGAGTGGCTCCAGCATCTCGATGGAATAAATTACTGATTGGTTTTGGAATTCTTCTAAAGAGTAGGTAAGTATCACAACCCTCTCTAAAGACTTTTTGTATATTGATTTCATTAAGGGAGAATTAAAAATGAAAATTTTATTCAGCGAATCTCCTAGAATCAAAGGCCACAAGTTTCACTTTTTTTAGTGGCAACCATACCTTAATCCTAGCAAGTTGACTAATTTTGAAGTAGAAAGAGCTATATTGCTTCCTAATTTACCTATAGAGCTAATAAACAAAGAAATTCTAAGGAAAATTGGCAATCGGTTAGGGGTTTATGTAAGTATGGAGGAAGACAAATATTCATATTCCAATTGTATAATCTCTGTTAAGATGAATATTAACATCAAAAAATTAAAACCTATTGATGTAGAAGCATCTCGGGCTTTGAGCAATCTTGCATCAACCAAAAATGTTTTTTGTTTTCTGTTCTTTACATTATAATTATTGCATTTATTGGTTTCATGTTGTGCGAAGCTTACATGATGTTGAGGACCTATTTTGGAACCTTCTCCTATGATCTCATTAAGTATTGGATGGATCGTTTCAAAGTTAGAGTTGTTTTCCTCGCCATTGGAGCCATATTTTCTTGCTTTCTAGGTGCTAATTGCATGTCATGTAGCCATTGATTCATAATGAATCAACCTTTGCACTCTTAGGGCCTTAAAGAGGACCTAAAGTAATATATTTTCCCAAGACCACATTTCCTCATTCATTATGAGTTAAAATTTATGACTATTTTTCTCGGGTATCAATTTTCAGCCCATTTCATACAAAACATAGAGTTTTTCATCTTGCGTGGTTTTGTGTGATGGAATTGGATCTTTCTAAGTTAGGGACATATTCTTGGATCATGTGTGGACCTAAATGTAAAGGCACATCATGTTTTGTTGTTTCTTTCTTTAGTTCTAGTTTACTCTTCTAAGCTGGACCTATAATGTAATTAAGTGCCTAATTGGACGACTTGTGGCTTAGCTAGCTATATATTGAGAGCTTGGGTAGATATTTAGAAGTAGATTGGTAGTAACATGAGAGTAGAACCATAATTGGATCCTACAAGATCTTGAAGACCAGATTGTTATCTGATAGTTGTAATAGCAGAGCTAGTGGTTTGCATGCTTGGAGACAAGGAGATTGCTTGGAGGCTTGCGAGCTCAAGTTCAAGCCTACCTTAGGGTTTCCATCAGTTTCTGATTTGTTCCAAAGGTGGACTAGCTAGAGTTGGATTGGATCTTTGTTGATCTTGTAGAACTATTCTTGATTGTAATTGGCCACAACCCAGAAGGCCTTGCAACCGGACATGTTAATGAAAATTCAGTTGAAAATTTTTTCTTGTTGTGTTATTCTGCTGTGTTGATAATTGGCTACAAGGTTGGACTGTCCTTCATTGGATCTGCCATCCTTAACTACGCCACATATTGTAATAGAAAGAAATAAAATGTCCTTCAAAATTAATCCTGTATTTTATGAAGAAACAATCTTAAATGTAGATGGGGAAGTAGATTGTCCAAGGATTTCTTCTCAAGGGAAAGATTGTTGGAATTAGGAGAGATAGATACTAAGAGGGGAGGGGTGAATCAATGTCTTCAAAACTTTCACTTGTAATACCTTTCAAATCTATATTAGCAATCTGTAATAACCGACCAAAGTGACTTGGATCTAATTGCATAAATCAATCATCTAGTTAACTTTAAGAAAGTAAACAACATGAAATCAATATGAAAATCACATAACACAAGTATTTTGGTAACACAGAAACCCTTGTTAGAAGGTAAAAACTGCGGTGGGGATGACACCCACAAATTCTTCACTACTGCAAATAGAAAAGTTTTGCCTGTTAGGGCTACAAGTTGTGATCACTTCTAGTGATCTCACCCTGTTAGGAGTGACATGTCAGATCAGCTAGATCTACCTAGTTATAGGATTTTAACAACACTACTAAAGTGTGCACTCGGTTAAGAGATTTAACCAAAGCTCTATTGCAATTGTCAGAAAGTAATATGCAATATTATCTGCTAATTGACACTCAATTGTTTGAAATAGATCTTATAATTCTCTGATAAAATATCACCTTGACTGTGATGTATCTTTGCTCTATTCTGCTCGGTAGCCTTTTCTGAATCTGTTCGATGCTCTATTCTGTTCTCCCAACTATTTGACTTGAAGTTAGGCAATGACTTCAAGTGCTCCTTCATACATATATATCAGTTCAACAACCTCATAAAGTGGTGTGAACATACAGAATATATAGTGTTCTATTTTGCCACTTAAACAAAAATTAGGTTACAAAAATAATCATAACCCTAAGATCTTCAGTGCAAAATTAACCTAGATCAACTATTACAAATACGATAAACATTGCATTTAATGAATATCTTTTACAATAAATGCTCCTCGAACTTGGTAAACCATTTTACGATCTATTGTAACTGTCTGCATAGAAGAATGTGCCATTTTTTATTAGTATGTCATTCTCTGTGATCATCAGTAAACATTGTATAGACTACTCAGCGTATACTGTGATGCTCAGTGTTTACTATATGTCGGTGTCAGTGTCTGCTGGTGCTCGGTAAACTGTGTAATGCTCGGTGTAAAGGCTTTACCAACTGCTCTGTCTTGCTTCTAGTTACCGGCCAACTCAATATAAGTTACCGACCAATCTGTTTGACATCTTTTGATACTAATGACAACCTTGAATGATCAATAGAGATTAACAAAGATGTGGCAGTCAAATTTAATGATGAACAGGGGGGATTTGTAATTGAAAGAAAATGTAATGATACATCGAAATGGTGGAATCATAAATTAAGGAAACAACCACAAGGTATGAGGAGAAGAATAAAACAAAAGAAGGATCATCTAGAAAACATATGGAGGGAGGTCATCCATAAAGAAAAAGAAATGGCTAGAAAGGAAATGATGAATTTATTCTTCTTCTTTTACATGTTAATCAATGACCAATTAAAAATCTTTAAATAACAATACATATCAAGTTATACAGATGCATGAATATATAATTATATCTAATATAAATAACATGAATAAATTACAATTTTACTATTTCAAATATTGAGCATGGTTCAGCCTGAGGGAAGATGGTGAAGTTACATATTCATGTAAAAATCAGTGACAAACACTCATCAAAGTGGAAATCAACATATTGTGGGAAATTATAAATGAACATGTTTCTCTTCACACTACCAAAAAGAAATTTTAAAACTGAATTGATAAACACACAACTTTTGCTTCCAGTTTGTGAAGATTTTACAAAAGAATAAATTCTGAAAAACAACTTTTATTGCAGCTCTATGTAAAAAATATTACAAATGGCTGAATATATAAAATTCATAGCCATAGGAAAAATAGGAAATAAAACTAGATACACATGTATCTAGACAGGTTTTATTTTCTAAGGAATAAAACTTTAAAAAAAAAGAAAAACTAAATTCTAAATATAAATATGCAAATCTTTGCACATTCCTCATTTCCATAAAAATAAAAAAAAGTAACTAAAAACTCTTCAAAAAATGCTTTTTCCAACATCACTTATCCACATACTCCCCCTTAATGCTGAGAGGGCCAACAATTCAATCTCTGAGTGTCAAAAACTGATCCTTTGCAACCACCTTCGTGAAGATATCCGCTATTTGTGCCTTTGTGTTGATTTATTTCAATTCAATTGTATTCTTTTGTACCAAATCTCTAATGAAGTGTTGTTTCAAATCAAAGTGTTTGGTCCTGCTATGATGAACCAAATTCTTGGCCAATTTAATGGCACTAATGTTGTCACAAAAAATCACAATAGGCTGAACCTGAATCTCACCAATTTCTTCAAGAAGCTTTTTGAGCCATAAAGCTTGTGTGCCTACTGAAGTGACTGCAACATATTTTGCTTCTATAGAAGAGAGAGCAACCATACTTTGCTTCTTTGAAATCCATGTGATTAAACCAAATCCCAAAGAAAAACAATTACCAAATGTAGATTTTCGGTCATCCAAACTACCTCCCCAATCAGAATCACTAAAGCCAACAAGCTCAAGTTTTTTAGAAGAATAGTGAATTCCAAAATTGAGAGTATTTTTCACATACCTCAAAATTCTCTTGGCTGCCTTCATATGTTCTTCTAATGGATTTGTCATATACCTTGAAACCATTGAAACTGAGTAAGCAATATCAGGCCTTGTGTGAGTTAGAAACATCAAACTACCAACAATACTTCTATATGATGTCTCATCAACAATAGCAGCACCATCATCTCTACATAATACAACTCCATGAGCAATTGGAGTAGAAAGAGGTTTACAATCAGCCATATCAAATTTCTTTAGCATATCCTTTGCATACTTTTTTTGACAAACAAAAATTTCATTTTCACGTTGATAAACCTACATTCCTAAAAAATACTTCATGAGACCCAAATCTTTCATTTCAAATTCATTCATCGTAGCAACTTTTAATTCCTCTTTCATCTTAGAACAACTACCCATATATAACAAATCATCAACATACAAACTCACAACGATAATATTATTACCTTCTTGCTTGTAATAAAGGGTAGGTTCACTCTTACTTCTTTGAAAGCCATTATGTTAAAAATATCCATCAATCCTTGCATACCATGCACGTGGTGCTTGCTTGAGGCCATACAAAGCCTTCTTTAGCTTATAAACATGATCTTCTTTGCCTTTAACTTCAAAACCTTGTGGCTGTCCCACATATACTTCCTCTTTTAAGTAGCCATTTAGAAATGCACTTTTCACATCCATGTGATGAATAGTCCATTTTTTTTGAGCTGCAAGTGAAATAAGCATTCTAATAGTCTCTTGTCTTGCTACTGGTGCAAAAGTTTCTTCATAATCAATACCATATCTTTGAGTGAAACCTTTAGCAACCAATCTTGCCTTGTATCTTTCCACACTCCCATCACTGTTATACTTGACCTTGTATACCCATTTCATGCCAATCTTCTTCTTCTCATGCGAAAGTTCTACAAGCTCCCATGTCTAATTCCTATCAATGAAATCCATCTCTTCATTCATTGCTTGCATCCAAACCTCATTAGTACATGCATCTTCAAAACATGATGGTTCAAAATCAGCTTTAGCAAGTAATGCAAAATTTACTATCTCACCTATTGGATCTTCTTCATGTTCTTGATTTTGACTTCTCTGATAAATATCACTTAATCTTCTTACCTTTCTTGTAGAACTTGGACTTGAGGATGGACTTCCACTTGGAATTGATGAGGGGCTACTTGATGGACTTGGAGATCCTATAATAGATTCATTAGTTGGCTGCTCATTATTATTATTATCAATAATATCATCATCCAAAACTGATTTTGGCTTTTCAACATGGCCTTTTTGATGACCATAAACTCCCCCTTCATCAAAAATCACATCTCTTGAGACAAGAATCTTATTAGTAACGAGATTATACAATCTATAAGCTTTTCTCTCCTCACTATAACCCACAAAAATGCATGGTTCACTTTTAGCATCTAACTTTTTTCTATTTTGATCAGGTATACACACATAAGCCAAGCAACCAAAAACTTTAAAATGATTTACATTAGGCCTTTTCTCATACCATGCTTCATAGGGAGTCATCTTGTCTAAGGCACTTGTAGGACTCCTATTGAGAATATATACTATTGTAGCAACTGAATCAGCCCAATAAGTATTGTTCAAACCCTTGGTTTGTAACATGCTCCTTCCCATTTCTACCACAATATGGTTCTTTCTTTTAGCCACTGCATTTTGTTGAGGTGTGTAAGCAGTTGTGAGTTGTCTCTTGATCCCATTCATCTCATAAAAATTCTAAAAATCTTTGGAACAATACTCTCCTCCATGATCTATTCTCAAACATTTGATTGTATTTCCTTTCTCATTCTCTACATGGGTTTTAAACCTCTTGAATGTATCAAGGGCTTCATCCTTAGTCTTCAAAAAATAAACCCAACACATGCGTGAGTAATCATCAATAAAAGTGATAAAATATGATGACTTACCCAAACTTTATGTTTGCATAGGACCACAAATATCAGAATGAATAAGCTGAAGTGGGTGATGAGCTCTCCATGCATTTCCTTTTGGAAATGATTCTCTTGCATGCTTCCCTTTTGAACATCCTTCACAAATTTTGTTGTGCTCTTCAACCTTAGGCAATCCAAGAACCAATGCATTTGATGTTAGAATCTTCAAACTATGAAAATTCAAATGACCATACCTAAGATGCCACAACCAACTTTTATCCTCATAAGCCATATTCACAAGTTGATTGTCATTTGCACCAAACTTGAAGAGAAACATCCTATTCTTTGTCATAGGAACAACTGTAATCACTTTATTGCCCTAATTCTTATTATAGATAGTACATTTCATATTTTCAAATAAAACTCTATAATTCTTCTCACATAGCTGCCCAACACTCAATAAATTATCTTCAATTTTGGAGTATAATAAATATCTTGAACACTTTTCATACCTTCTTTTGTTTGAACTTCCATGGCTCCTTTGGATGCAACCTCCACCGTATTATTATTACCAAGAGTAATATTGGATCTATATCCATCATCAAGCTTTGAAAAAATATCCTTGTTACCAGACATATGGTTAGAGCACCTAGAATCCAAATACCAAACATCACTCATATTATTTTCAATTTTTTCATAACACAAGAATAAATTACCAGAGGAAGGATCCTCATCTTGTTGAGCATAATTTGCATTATTGTTACTTGATTCCAGCCTACACTCTTTCTCATAGTGTCCATACCGATTGCAATGATAACATTGAATGTTTCTTTTATCAAATCTATCTCGGCCTCTTCCTCCTTGAGTACCTCCTCTTCCTCTAGTTCCTCTTGAAAAGTTCTGATTTTGACCTTCTTGAACCTTTGTGGTTGTTATTGTTGCTGCTAGCACCATCATTCTTTAAAATTTGCAATTGGGAAGAAAAAGCCTTCTCACTAATGCTGGTAGAAGTGTCCCTTATTCTATCCTTATGTGATATGAGAGATCCAACTAGCTCATCAAACTCCAAGGTGGCTAAATTTTTACTTTCTTCAATAATAATTGCTACAGTATTCCATTTTGGGGTTAGAGATCTCAATACCTTCTGTATCATATGCTCTTGGCTCATAGGTTCACCCAAAGTGGCCATTTTATGAACCACATCCTTGACTCTTACACAAAAATCTCCCACATTCTCACTTTCCTTCATCTTCAAATTCTCACATTCTCTCTTCAAGGTTTGTAGTTTCACAACCTTAATCTGGTCATTGCCATGGTAAGCATCTTTTAGAGTCTTCCAGGCCTCCTTTGTTGTCTGTGCATCAGCAATTCTGGGAAACAAGCTCTTCTCAAAAGCCATTGGAATGTGAAATAGAGCCATTGCATTCTTCTTCGCAACTTCCTTCTTCAATCTCCTCTCATTAGCTGTGAGATCATCCCAATTCTCAGGTTCTTCATATCATGATTCAACGATCTCCCAAAAATCTTTTCCTATCAAAAAAGTCTTCATCTTGATTGACCAATATTGATAATCAACTCCATCAAATTCTAGAATTTGCAAATTTTTGCCTTGCTGAAAGCTTCACAATCCTAAAGCTCTGATACCAAATGAAGATTTTACAAAAAAATAAATTTTGAAAAACAACTTTTATTGCAGCTCTATGTAAAAAATATTACAAATGGTTGAATATATAAAATTCATAGCCATAGGAAAAATAGGAAAGAAAACTAGATACACATGTATCTAGACATGTTTTATTTGCTAAGGAATAAAACTAAAAAAAAAAGAAAAACTAAATTCTAAATATAAATATGAAAATCTTTGCACATTCCTTATTTCCATAAAAACAAATAAAACTAACTAAAAACTCTTCAAAAAATGCTTTTTCCAGCATCACTTATCCACAATTTGGGCCTTCTTATCACAACTTTTGGGCGGACCAGAATCATGATGAACTTGCTTATTAAAACCCATCTTGTGTGAAGAAATTCTTAATAGATTAGACTGTTAAAGCTTTGTATTGCAACACTTTGCTAGATAATTGGTATAGAGGTTAGGAAAGTATATCAAGTATTTGTAAGGTTGAGTATATATATATAATTTCTTGGTAATAGATTAGACTGTTAAAGCTTTGTGTTGCAACACTTTGCTAGATAATTGGTATGGAGGTTAGGAAAGTATGTCAAGTATTTGTAAGGTTGAGTATATATATAATTTCATGGTGTATAGCTGCGACCTCACTTCCTGCCATTTGTGGACTTTGACTTAATCTCTTCGCACTCAGAAACGCGAGAATTGACTTGACAGTAAATATATTTTAATTATTCGTATGGGCGCACCAAAGTACTTTTAACGAAACTTCTCATGAAAATGAAATACGAAACAACTCCATGGTGTAAATGGTTTTTATGTAATGTTACAATTTGTCAAAGAATTGGTATGTGCATTATTTTTAAGCTTTTCTTTACATAACTTCTTGGTGTGCAAGACAAGGAATTTTGTAGCACTAAGGATTTTCTTTTTTCTTTTTTCCTTTTTGTAATAAATGGTAAGGAGATTTATGAAATATAGAGAAAATAAAAAGATTCCTAGGTGTGTTCAATTAACGACCATGAAATGGTGTGTGTTTTTTTGTGAAGAAACATAGGAGATATATGCAAAGTTGGAGAAATTGGCTTGGGATATGAGTGTAGCTGGGTGTTTTTCGAAGGAGATTTGAAGTGTTTTTTAGTACTTCACAAGTGGGTATGCTACATATCTTCCTTTCAATGTTTCTAAGTTCTTTAGTAGTGTTCAATTTTGTTATTACAATAGCTATAGGATGTTATCAGACCTACAAATGATCTGAAAATTGTGATCAGTCTGATATAATCATCTTCCAGTGCATTGAGTTGAAGTTTGGATGTGTTATAAGGTGTTGAATTAGTGTTTGATTGATTCATGACATCTTGGCCATGAGGTTGTGATATTTTTTGAGTGATTTTGTCTAGTCATCTACCTATTGTAGTAAGAGAGTAGGAATGGAGAGACTGATTTGTCCAAGATGCACATGGCTTTACATGAAATGTTCAGCACATTTTTGGCAACATTTGCTCAACCTCTCATGCCAAGTGCTATTTTTTTGGTTGCAATTTATTGCTTTTTCATTTGGGTTTGATATCAACTGCTTCAGCTTGCCTTTCTGAATTAACCTAAAAATCTTAAAAATTGGAATTTTCAAAAAAGGAAAAAAGAAAAACTTCAATTCATTATGGTCAAATATTAACACATAGTTTTAATGTTGCAAACAAGATTGTCTGTAAATTCTTCTAATATTTTACTTCAAAAATACTCTATTTTGTAGGCAAATCACATCAGATATAATTATCTCTATTTTTTTCCCTCTTCTTCATTACTTTTACATTTAGTTATAATTTTTTTCAAATTTGTCATATATTTTTATAGGATCTTCAATCACTGAATATTATAAACACAATTGAAAATATACAAACCATCTTATAAAAGCTTATAAATATTTTTCTATCTACCTAACTCTTGCACCTCCTTCCAATGCAAGTGCTAGTTTATAATTTATAACGCTATATATTCATGAATTAATTGTAAAGGAGATAATTCATTTTTTATCATACTACACATCTAGTCCTTGAATGTTAAAATAACTTTAGGTTCTGTGAATACACGAGAAGTATGATTACTCTTACCGTAGGGTTGGAAACGTGAAGAAAAGGCTATATGACATGTAAGAGTACTATCACAAATAGTCATAGCTCATCATCTATAGGTAGATCACATGAAAGAGATGTGCTCAAAGGCTAAGTTGATGAATCAGGAATGGGAATGGGTATGGGTATGTGGGTACGAAAGACCAGTACAAAAAAAAATTATTTGGCGGGTTGGGTACATTTTTTGTACATTCATACAAATATGTATGTATGTATGTATGTATGTATGTAAATATGGATATGCTACTAAAAATAGAATTAAGTTTAGAATGCCATATACCAATACATATGCTAAACAAAACCATTACAAATTTCAAATTTTGAAACATATCATTCTAATTTAAATTCAAGTTTTAGTATCAAAAAGATCAAGCTATAATCTCACGTTAGATAAGTTCAGAGCTCTAATCAACAATTTTAGGTTGTAAAAATATCTAAAAGATCAAACTAGAATCACTAAACATTTTAGCATTTAAAAGCACAAATCCCAAATGTGTGACCCACATGAGATTCAAATCAAAATCCGATTCCAATACGTTTCGTACCCGAAATCACCCGGAAAAGTCCCACAATTCAACTTAGCTCAAAGGTAATACCTCATTAAAAGAACAACACTATCAAAATCCAAAGGAGAAGTATGTAACCTATGACAATTAAAAAAGAGCTATGCAAGAATTCTCAATAAAGAAATAAATATAATAAGAATATTCTTAAATAAAGAGAATATAATATATATAATCATATAAATATTTTATAAAAAATATTCTCTTTATTAATTCAATTCATAAATGATATAGCCTATTAACAATTATGTTTAACATGTGCACACTTTTCCACTCATTCTCTTTCTTCACCTCTACCCAAAACCCCTTCTTCATTATCCCATAACTCGTTAAAACATCTGAAATCTTCATTATTTCATAACTCGTTAAATCAACTGAGATTTCCCCAATAGAATCTTGTCCTAGGACTGTAATAATCCATTCTCCTTGGCGCACTTTGATGTCAGGGCTGTACGGTTGAAGTGATTCATTAACATCCTCTACCGAGATAGAGCTATCAACCACAACCAAGCAGCATAAAATAACTACACTCGATGCTCCCCTTTCTTCATCAATGTTTTCAGAACTACTCAATGCTTCCCTAGTTTGTTCTAACTCATTATCGGGGTTTTCAGCACCAAATATATCAATTTCGGTGACTTCTTCATCACTGTCCTCATTATCACTATCCTTCTCGTCAAAACCAAATTTGAAAAGGTCATTATCAGGGTTTTCAGCACCAGAAATGTCAATTTCCGCATCAGAAAACAAATATTCGTTTAAAGTTGACTCCGCTCCATCTGCTGCTCTTCCAATCACAACACACTGTAATGGCACACTCTGAAATAAAAGACAAAATACTGTCAGTTCAAACATAATCTGTTTGTAAATTCTCTTCATTTAAAGATCACTCGAAACATCTCTTCTTAAAATACAGAACCATCTTGTTAGAAGAAATGACAAAACAAAGCTGATGGTCAATAATGGAATTTTAACTGTTTTTAAAATACAGATCCTCTTCTAAGAAGAAATGACAAAACAAAGCTGATGGTCAATAATGAAGTTTTAGAAACTCACTTCAAAATTAGATTTATGAATACCCTTTAAAAAGGAGTATCGATATCATTACCTTCAACTTACGAATGCAATTCCGTATCTCTGCATTGTTGCAATAACAAAGTTTCATAATTCTTGATACATGCAATTCTTCGATATCTGCTGCCATGTTCTGCAACTTCTCAGAAGATTCGATCTTAATTCCGTCCATGCAGTTCAGGCTGGAAAAGCTTGGCAACTCCTCAAGCTCGGGACACTCATATATGCATAAAAATTTAAGCTCTATAAGATCACCCGTTGCTACTACTCTTTGCAAATCTCTGCAACTTCGTACAAAGAGCTTGATGAGTCTTGTTGGCACCACAATTTTCTGTAACTTTCCACAACATGTAATATAAATTTCCACTGTGCAACTCAGGCTGGAAAAACTTGGCAACTCCTCAAGCTCAGGACACTCATATATGCATAAAAATTTAAGCTCTAGAAGTTCACCCGTTACTGCTACTCTTTGCAAAAGTTTGCAAAATCGTACAGATAGCTTGATGAGTCTTGTTGGCAGCAGAATGTTCTGTAACTTTCTACAAAATGCGATGTCAATTTTCTCCGCGCAACTCAGGCTGGAGAAACTTGGCAACTCTTCAAGCTCAGGACACGCATATATGTATAAAAATTTGATCTCTAGAAGATCACCAGTTCCTTTTACTCTTTGCAAAACTTCGCAACTTTCTAGAGACAACTTGATGAGTCTTGTTGGCACCATAATGTTCTGTAACTTTCCACAAGATGTAATATGGATTTCCTCTATGCAACTCAGGCTGGAAAATTTTGGCAACTCCTCAAGCTTAGGACACTTATATATGCATAAAAATTTAATCTCTAGAAGATCACCAGTTCCTATTAGTCTTTGCAAATCTCTGCAACATTTTAGAGATAACTTGGCGAGTCTTGTTGGCAGCATAAAGTTCTGTAACTTTCCACAAGATTCAACATGAATTTCCTCCATGTAGTTCGAGCTGGAAAAGCTTGGTAACTCCTCAAGCTCAGGACACGCATAAACGTGCAACTTTGCATTCTCCAAATTAACTGACAGACTTTTCAAGCTTTGACAATCTTTGACTACAAGAACTTTGAACTGCCCACGTCCATCGATTCTAATCCTCTCCAGGCAAATAAGACCTTCAAAAACTAGCAACTTCTCAAGCTCCAGGCCAGAAAAGCCTAATCCTGTAAGCTTTTCATACCCGTACTTTATTGTTTTTAAATTTTGACAACCATCCAACTTAAAATATTTCACCTCCACATTTCTATCAAATATTATGCTCTCCAGATACCCCATACTACTGAGACACGAGAACTCAAACTCTTGCTTCCCACAATTAGAAATTTCCAATTCTACAAGCTTAGAAAGATTGTTTATTCCTGACAAACTTTTCCAATGATTACACTTTTTAATTGCAATTTTTTCCATGCAGTTTAGATGTGCAAGCCTTAGCTCCTCAAGCTCTGGGCATTCACCAATATTTAATTGTGCCAACTTTGTAAGATTATTTATTCCTAACACACTTTTCAAACGATAACAGTTTTCAATTGTAATTTCTTTGAGGCAACTTAGATGTGCAAGACTTAGCTCCTCAAGCTCTGGGCAAAAGCCAATCTGAAGTTCTTTCAACTGGGAGGGTGCCTGCAGTTCAAGATAAATTTGTTTATAGTTCTCAATGATTTTTAAAAATGACCGGAAACGACCATAAAGAAATGAATTTCACAATAACGATTAAGGAGCTTTAGTTATAGAATGAAAATATCAGAATACCTGTATGTGATTCTCCCACAATGTTTTTAGTAGTCCACGTTGGATTTTCAAATACTGCACATGTTGTAGAGAGACCCATGGAGGAATGCACTGAAACTTGACCAATGGTAGGCCCTGAAGCTCGAGCCATAGTACAGACGCAGACCTCTCAATACAAATATCTGGTTGACCTAAAAAGAATGTAACTTGACAACTCATAGATTCATCGAACATGGAATAGAAACACCTGAGATCATTTTTGGCCAGGATATTTTTCAAACCCGTTGACTCCTACATACACAGAAGCAGCTCAATTTTCTATTAATACAGTAACATGTTAAGATTTGCAATATCACAATACTAAGAGAAATCTGGAGGAGTTATAAGTATACCAAATATTGCAGATCTTGACGACGCCACAAGCGAAGAGGAGTGCTGAGCTCCGATGCCATTTCTCTTCCCAAGTCCCTTAGCAGGTCATGCATTCTCAATGCAGGCTTCTTCTGTCGAGCAGTTTCATAAACCCAAATCTCTGTTTCCTCTACAAGGCACTTATCTTTGAGCATTTCCAATGAATGTTGACCGTTCCAACCTGAACCCTCCCATACTCTTTCAGCTATACCCTTTGGCTCGCCAATAAAAAAACAGGCAATATCCATAAAAATCTGTTTTTCTTCACCACTCAAAGCGTCAAAACTTATTTTTAGCCTAAGCTTCACATCTTGAGTTAGTGTCTTACGCGCTTGAATTAATGCTGCCCTCGAAAAACTGTCTGGTTTATCATGAACATGTCGGCCTAGAACTTGGAGAGACAAAGGTAAGCCTCCACACACGTCTACAAACTCATCAACCAGCGTCTCATACCCGTCAGATGAATGGGGTTGGTTGAAGGCATGCCAACAAAATAGTTCTCTCCCATTATTTCTATCCTTTCCTTTTAGATTATAAACATCAGTGATCTCTGCCCTTACAAGAACCCCAAAATCACGAGTTGTAATGATAATCAGAGTATTGCAAAATTTATTTAACATGTCCATGATCATCAGAGCATTTAATTGCTCCACATGATCGATGTCATCTACAACAATGAGAAAGCTTACTTCGGGGCTTCTTTGCAAATGATCTTTGAGATAGCTCATTCCTTCCTCTGTACTTGTAAGATTGAGAGAATAATTGACCTGGAAGAGATCTTTGAGAAGCTTACCTTGCAAAGAAGGCAATCGGCCTGTCGCGGACGCTTCCCGCACATCAAACAAAAAACTTGCTCTACAGTAATTTGAGCGCTTTCGATTGAACAACTCTTTGACAAGAGTTGTCTTTCCCACACCACCCATGCCAATAATGCCAACTACCTTAGCCGTATACTTCCCCTCTTCAAGCCCGCATTGATTTTCAAAATCCAGTACAAGTTCATTAAGACACCGTTTCTGAAAATCTTCCACGAGATTGTCAAGACCTACTGGATGTGTGGCAACATGTAAACAAATTTTCTTTTCTACTTCTTTTTGCACTGCTGCTATTATGTTTTTGCAGTCACTGAAAATTAATCAGAAAATGAAAAAATAAAGCATGAGAAAACAGTTAACCAATTTTGAAAAAGAAAAATAATTACTAAGAGTATAACTTCAAAACCACATAAATCTTACCCGTTAAATTCTTCGCCAGCCACAAATGAAAGAGATTGAAGTGCTTCCTTCCACTCTGGAAACTTCTCCAAGTACCTCTTCTCGTTTTCATATTTAGTGAATGCTTTAGCATACTCCCCCTTTTCAATGAAGCGGAGTTCCCACGGTTCGACTCGATAAAACACAGGAATAATCTTGGCCTTAGTTTGTAACATAAGAACTAGCTCAGCTAGACACCAAGGTGACTGTGCATATCTTTTAGAGAAAATGGCGATATGCACTTTAGCAGATTTAATTGCAGTCTCAATGGTAGAGGGAAACGACTCTCCAAGCTCTTTCGCTTCGGAATCAAGAAATGCTCGGATGCCTACCTCTTTAAGGGAGTTGTAAAGTTGGGTAGCGAGAGTGAGTTTGACATCAGGGCCTCTGTGATTGATAAACACATCAAACAATGTCGAAGATTCAGAAACCTTTCTTCTTTTGCCATCAGGTTCTATTCCAGAGAAAGCATTAAATCTCTGATTTTGCTGGTGAGATGATGAAGACGACGCCATTGATACCAGTTCAGACGCTATAAACCCTTGACAAAAATAAAAAGAAAGAGCGGGAAAGCAGGGGATTTGGTTGATGAGTTTATGTGGAAGAGCAAGGGTAAATGAATTAAATAGATGATACAGCAGGCGGGCTCAGTAGTTTCCTGGAATTAACAGGGAAAAGAAGAACAAGGAAAATGCTTGGAAATTAGATGAGCCCCGACATGTAGAAAGGAGAAGGTGGGTTCGGTCCTTTCATGGAAGCATCTGAGGGAGAGAATCCAGAATGCTTTGACTAGGTAGAGAAACCCTACATGAACCAAAAAGAGGATTGAAATCGAATTCGTCGGTGCCGTGATGAGTGGGAAAATGCTCGGAAATTAGGTAACGGAAGGTTTGTACAGAGGAGGCAGATTCAGTGGAAAATGCTTGAAAATTACATGTAAAGGAGGAAAGTGCTTGGAAAGTGCATCCCCGACATGTACAAAATAATAAAGTGGTATCGATCATTTTCTGAATCAAAATGTTTTAAGTAGAGGGGCCCTTACAAGAACAAAAAGGATATTCGCTTTTATTACAGATGATTTGATTCGATTTGGGGACATATGGGGTATAAGTGAATTAAAATAAAGTGTGGAGATTAGTGGCATAAGTAACTCTCAAAACTATAGATAAGTGCAAGATCATCTCAATGGTCTAGTCCTTCAACTCCACATTATAAAGATTTAGTGTAACAATGTTGTGAAATTATCTTTTAAATTCTTTCCCGTTGCAGTCACTGCAGTCATTGAAACTTTATAAAATGAAAGCAGAGTTCCATGAGAAAATCGTATAAACTGATTTTAAAGAAGAAAATAATTACATCGAAGGCATTTCTTATATAAAATGCGTCGACCTGGGTTAACAACATCGATGGTTGTTAGTGTTGAATAGGTGTGCAAGATGATTGAAACGCTTGATATCGTTGATATATACATTAAAACTGAATAAACAATTATTTATTTATTGTACAAAATTAAATTAAATTATTTTACTTTTTTTAAACCATGTTTTGGTGATGAGACCTTGAAAAGTAATTGCAGGGAAGGCTTTGATAAATCATGGGATCAAACCCCAGTTCACGCATGCATAACCATATAAAAAAGCACCTGTACGAAATGGTTTCAGAAACGTTTGATGGGCACGGAATGGTTTCAGAAACAGTTGATAGACGTGAAATTAAATGATAATTGTTATGTTGAAATCTGGTGACAGCTATTTTTTACAGTGAATTACAATTAATAATAGAGCTGCATCATATAAATGCTACGTATTTATTGTTATTCTCTTCAACATTAGCATTAAGAAGACACGCGGCGCAAAGGCGTAATCATGCGATGACTAAAGTGTTTACAACATTTGATCAAGGCTTCACGTCTATCATCAGATTAAATCAAATATGACATTAGGCATTAGATTGTACTTCTAGCCCCATTGAAACTGATCCGTCGTCCACATGTTCATTGGATGGGTGTTGCGATTGCGGGATTTAATTGAGATGTGATGTTTTATAATAGTAATGGTACTTGCGAGAATGATTACAGATGATATTTTCCTGTTTTAAAAATTTCCGTAATCACTTTTCCAAATATTTATGCCGCCATTCTTAATGATTAAATATCGAAGACTTTTGGCCATAAACGCAAGGTCTTTAATAGTACCATTAAGAAGACATGCGGCGCAAAGGCGTCATCCCACGATGACTAAACTGTTTACAACATTTGATCAAGGCTTCATGCCTACCATGCGATTAATTGAAATAGTATGTATTGCATCAGGTTCTACTTCTGGCCCCACTAAAATTGATATGTCGTCCACATGTTCATCGGACGGCTGTCGCGATCCCGCGATTAATAAAGGTCAGTCACAATTCTTTGAAGGCATTACGATTACCGTCAATCTTACATGCATCTGATCGAACCTTAACATCTTTACTAAATGGGTCCATCTAACATTGCTAGCCGGATTAACCTCCGTCGAACGGCTAGGTGACACTTTAAAATTTGGTCCCGCTGAAAACTCTGAATGGAAGTCAATAATATAGATTAGAATTGAAATAGGTTAATATATAATAGTGTACTGTTAAATTAATTTTTACAATTATAATATGTTCTTATTTGAATATAAGTTGTGTTAAATATGATTAACTATTTGTTTATTTTTGTTTAAAATATAAGAGTAAAATATAATTAAAATAATTGTTATTAAAACAAGAACAATAACTAAAAATCAACGTTCAAATAGTTTGATATTAAAATATAACTGTGAGCTCTAAGGTAAAATAAATTTTTAATAAGATAAATAGATCAGAATTCAATAGATCACAAAATTAAATGATAATTGTGATGGTAAAATGTCCTCACAGCACATCTTTTTACAATGAATTCAAAAGCTCGATCATATCAATGCTACATATTTATTCTTTTCTCGGTTGACTAATTATTCTTATAATTGCAATTGTTCTTCCTCTATTCACAATTATTGTGTAAGATAGAGATTGAATAATTGGAATGTGACGTTTTAGAATAGAAATGGTACTTGCCAGAATGATTATAGATGATATTTTTATGTTTGTTAAATGATTGTGTAGAAAATGACGACGAGTACAAATGATTTTTGTGACATATCAACTAAATATTAAATACTTATTTTATATCTCTGTAACCACTTTTAAAAATATGTATGCCAGTATTAATAATTATTAAATATCAATGACTTTTGGACATCGACATTTCTACTTCTTTGATGATTCACAACATCTATTTATTGCATATTAATTAATACTGAACCTCATTGTATTTGCAGGTTTTCCTTTTAGAGCTGACAATTGTTGAATATGTATTAATTTGCATTCAATGTTTAAACTTTTCATTGGTGAGAATCACCTCTTTTACTCTTCATCATGGCCGCCTTCTTTCATCGCCAGTGGAGCCTATATAAGAATTGTTCTACATATAGTTTATAGAAGCAATGACATCTTTTACAGAACCATTGATATAGATTTGAATTTATACATCTGTGTGACCATCATAACATTTCGCAATATTGATTAGGAGCGCACTATTATCACAGGTTATTTAACTTACATTTTTTACACTTCTTCATTTTCCACGATTCTTACATTTTTTCAGTTCGTATTTTTTGTTATTGGGAATGTTTTCAAAAATATTAAAGATTATATAACACTTTACATTTTTTTTAAAGAATAACACTTCAAAAGTGAGCATTAAACAGGTTAATTGTCTAGAATAAACATTAGATAGATTGATTGTATGAAAAAATTATATGTACACATTTGTTTTCATATTGGCAAAATTAGGACTATAGTGGAAATTAAAATAACATAGTTTTGATTACTAACAACATACCATCTTCCATTAATTAGGCAAAAAAAAAATGGCATTGCTAACTACAAGAGAAATCAATCAAATAATGGATGGTATATCTATTGTAGAACCATGTTTTCAAATTATATCAATCCATTGTATTGAACAACATTCAGCAACTACTAAATATCATATCAAGCTCTTCGATGGTTTGCACACACTTTTTTCCCTCCTATCGGAGTAGTTTAACATACTTGTAGTGGAAGAAGCTTTACTTAAAGGTTATGTTGTCTTCTTCAAAGAATACTCTTGAAAACTGGTGTATAATTTCATGTATGACACTTATTTGCCTATTTTATATTGTGCTTATGAAAATTCCACTTATACAGGGGTATGTGCAGGATCATGGTATGCCAAAAAGTGGCGATGTGAAAAAAACCTATTTTCACTTGTCCAAAAGCACACAAATAGATTTGTTGACTTTTTAGTAGGCATGGGTGTCAGTACACCTGGCCAAGCCAAAAGCCAAACCTGAAGGCATAATTGGATATCTAATATTATCGGATATTCGATATTTGTCAGTAGATATATATCTCTGTACCCAGTCGCGTTCAATATTTTTTCATTGTAAAAATGTGGACGCGGCTAGGGTTTTCGGATATCCACTCCCAAATCCCCTATTTGATTTCTCCTAAATTGCCAAGTAAGTGAAAAATTCTAATTTTTATTGTTTTAATTGTTTTTAAATAGAAATATATAGTTTTTTATATAAAAATTAGGGTAGCAATGAGTTTTTGTATTGTTTTTTAAAATTCATTGTAATTATCTATTTGTTTTTTCATTGTTATCAGACATGGAATCAGAAAACCCTCCTAATGATCCCGCAAACAATCTAGAACCACCTCCCAACAATCCCCCACCTCCAGAAGACGTACCTATCACAAACCCTCGCTGTTTAGAAGATCTAATAGGAGATAATCTAAATGAACTTAGAGGATTTCAAACCACATATGCTAGTATCCCCACATTGCTCCTCATGTTTATGACATTGAACTCAATTATTGAAAACATGGAGAAATTTACACAGTAACATAATGCTGCACTTCTTTGGCGCGATTCCATGCATGCCCTGTTTGACGATGGGCTTGATTATGATAAAGTCATGAACCTAAATATAACAAAACATGACATAGCTAATCTTTTTGTGGATCCTAAAACCGGTCTACAAGTAGACCATAAAAAAACTAATTTTTCAATTAGATGGTGCACAAATAGTGCAATACGTGACAACATTTGGGACCATTGGTGGATGGTTTTTGATAGACCACCTCACAATAATTTGGATGTCCCATTTTATTTTATTAAAAAATTGTATGTTGAATTTGTGCTCGGTCACAAGGTGAATTATTGGAGTCTGAGATTGAGCCAGGGTGTAGGTTTAGGCACTCTGCAAGATAGGCCATGGGCACAATGGGTGAAATCCTACATATATGTCCCCCCTCTCAAGATTTCACCACCTCCCATAGTGCAGCATCCAGACATTATTGTTGAGGCCAACTCACAGACTATTTGAGCCATTCACACCTTGACTAATCTGCTGGTTATGCAGAATAGGACATTATTGCCTCCTCGTCCTGATGCTTCTAGTGCTTCCATGAGCTCACATGTTTATGTGCCCCACACTTGCATTATATGCAAGAATTTGTGCTTTGGTCCCCTGACTGATAGTGATTCATATAATTTTGGCTTCGATGGGGACGATTCTACACAGCACACTATAGGCACTGAAGCAACTCATGGAGATGTGCATCAGGAGCCTATAGTGCCATGGACTCCCACTGTTACGGTAAGGGTAAACCGTTCACTTTTTACGTTGTTTTTAAATTTTATTGTTCATATTTTTAGTAGAATTTCCTTATAATAATTTCCCACTTATATCTTTTAATGTGTTACATTTATGTTCAGTTGATGATAGAGGAGGAGATGGCACAGGTGGAGGAGTCCACACTTTCGGCCATATCATTTGGTCTTGACTCTTCCACGGTACATATGTTTTAATGTACTCATTGGTTTCCTTTTGTAGACACGAAAAATTGGCAAAAGGCTTGAATCAATCAAAAGGTGCAATCAAATCATCAAAATAGCATGAAAAATCAATAAATGGAACAAAGGCAATTCAGATCAAAGGAAAATTCAATTAAATGATTAAATGATTAAATAAAGCTTGAAAAGGGGAAAAACACTACGAAATTGATTAAATTCAATTAATGACATAGTTGTTGAAAGGAAAAATCAAAATGAACCTCTTACGTACCCTTCATGGCTAAATTTAATTACTTTAATTAATTAATAAATACTAATTTCCCTCAACAAAGCAAAAAGGAGACAAAATGGACACAAATCACTCACTTTTGTTGAAATGGTCCAGCCTTTTGAAACCATTTAAATGATTGTCCCCTCCTTGTCCCCCCATTTATGGACAAAGCAAAGCCAATTGACCTTACCCAAGCATAACCATGGTTATCTCACTATACCCCCTACCCTTGGGAAAATCTTATATATTGAAGGCATTTAGAAGCATAATTCATCCACTCCATATCTTTGAATTGCAGCAAAGCTCTAACAATTTGCATCCACATCACTCACTTATCATTTGTCATTGCTAATTAGCTTAAATTGCTTTGATCATAGTAGATTGTTCATCAAATAGAGCTAGAATTTGATAGAATAGATCTAAATTTGCATATCATATAGCTTAATTCTCATCTTTAGAGTGTCACTAGTGAGGATCATAGCTGAGAGCCTCATTTACCACTTTATTTTAGAGATCCATGAGATATTTAGATTAATTGTGCATTTTTTAGATTAGTTTGCTTTGAATAGTGTAATTGTCTTTTAAATCTTGTTATTTCATGAAGGTGTAAATCACTCACACACAAATGGCGCCCACCATGGGGCCCTAGGCCTCAAATTCATCATTATTTCCATTTTATTTGCAAAATTTAGGCTAGAATTGCATGAATTTGCTCGCTGTTTGCAGGTTACAGAGAAGAAATCACGCCTGCCAGTAAAGAAGTCACGCCTAAAGCAAAGAAATGTCGCGGATGCCGAATTAAAATCTCGCCTACAGTCTGAACTCTTACATGTTTTGGCCTCCAGAATCACGCTTTTTACGAAAGAAATCACGCAGTCAGAAATTAAACTCTCGCGTTTTGGATAAAGGATTGATGCCTTTGGTCATTTAAATGTCACTTAATCAAAATTAAAAAGTCACGGCCGAGGAATCATTTTACGTCTGGTGTCAAGGGAGTATTCTGCCTTACTCATTTAATTTCTCGTGTTCTTTATTTTAAATGTCACCTTTGATAAACTAGATATCGCTTTTATAGCATCAGTTTGTCGCGTCTGGTAAAGATTTCACGTGTAGATAAAATTTGATATCGCACCTAGTTATTTTAATCTCACTTGAGCCCCTTATGGTGATGCTCGCGGTTAAAGTAATCATGTCTTTGCCAAATTAGATCTCGCGTTCAGTGTAGAAAATGTCGCCTGACTGCGCCTTTATATTTTATCAAAATAATTACTGTTGTCGTGTCTGGTAAAGATTTCACGCGTAGATAAAATTTGATATCGCACCTGGTTATTTTAATCTTGCTTGAGCCCCTTAAGGTGACGCTCGCAGTTAAAGTAATCACGTCTTTGTTAAATTGGATCTCGCGTACAGTCTGGACAATGTCGCATGGCTGTACTTTCTATATTTTATCAAAAGTGTTAAAATGATGATTGTATTCTGACTTCACGTCCATTTTTTTTTCTATCTCAGGAGTATGGTCTATCATAAGAAAGTTCAAAAACCAGAGAGAAGGCATAACTTAGAGGAGAAATTGATCACTAAGAGGATAAGAAAGGAAAACTGGGTACACACTACCTTTGTTCTCAACAATGACTTAGAAAGGGATGTAGAGTTATATGCTAAATACATTGCTGTTGTAGATGCTTACAAACAGAAATACGTATCATTAAATTGGGAGTTTAATCCCTAAGTTTGTAAAAATTTTGCAAATTTTGAAGAAAAAGAAAGCATAAAAAGCATAATCGAAATTGTAGCATTCTAAGCGTTGATTTTGGTTTCTCCTCACTTTGTTTGTTTGTGCCGACTAATTTGCTGGTGGAGGGAACGTTTCATTAAGGTAAGGGAAGGATTTGGAGAGAAAACGAGAAAATCTACTACTTAAAAATGCGCCTAGCCTTTGCTAGCATCGTTTGAGGTATTTCTCTAATCAAGCTTGCAAACTTCCCTTAAATTGTGGCATTTTCAAAGTTCAAAACATAGTTTAATCATAAAAGGAAAAGAACAAACATTTCAATTCTAAGAACCCCTTTGTCACGGGGTTGAAAAAGAACCAAATTGATTATGAGTGTTTGAGATAAGGGAAAAGCAATAGGGATATGCTCTTCACTCTTTGAGTGAATCAAATTCCCAAACTTGCTCTACCAAATCCACTTTTCATGCTTTCAAATGAACATGTTTAAAACTTAGTGGGCTCGCCTCCCGAGATTGCCTTAAAAGGGCCGGTGAGAGGGACAGCCCAAAGTGGGATACACTTGCTTTTGCCGTGAGAATCTGACCCACTATAAAAAGAAATGCATGTATCCTTAATGGGGTGCACGACAAAAGGATTTTAGCTCTTTCGAACTTCCTCTAGTAGTCTTAACAGATTGCGCAAAATCGTGCTTCGGTGTGTGTGGGAAGCCCCTTAACATACTTGGGGGATGAACGGCTAAGATCTATTTTGAACGGAAAACTTACTACATAACGGTAAAATAGAAAAACTACCTATTAGAGCCATGTTTACGAACCAATTATATGCTAGGTAGATTGCGTGGAAGCTATTCTTGTGTTTCAACCTGTGAAAATGTTCAAAAATACACACATTAGAGCATTCTAGGGATATGGTACCAAATTGATGTGTGTGTTGAGATTGTTTTTATATTTTCAAACAAGATATTCCAAAGTTATTGATCAAAACATCATTAAGATTCTAAACCATTTAAAATTGATCAAAAAAACCTTTACCTTATTCCAAAAACCAGCTTATCAAAAGAAGAAGTCAACATACCCTTAAAGTTTGTTCATGCATGTTCTTACAAGATCACTCTCTATAAAGAAAACATTACAAACAAACGGGACCTACAAACGAGAAGAGCTCCCATTTTCAGAGGACACTTTCATTACTTCACGAGTGATTGAAAAACCCGCTAAGGCAAAGGACACTAACAAGATGTTTAGTGGCACCCTAGGAAATACCGATCCTAACAACCAAGGAAACAATATGAATGGGGGTATGGATCCTAACAACAATCAAGGAAATTCTAATAATGGAGGAAGAGATCCTAATTCCCAAGAAGCAAATTCACAAGGCAACAACTTACCTCCTCATCATAATATAGACCTACCCCCAACTGCGGAAGAAGCCATAGATGAAAAGGCATTAGAGGCAAGACAATGTCCTTATTTCATAGAACTAATGAAAAAGACCATGCTTCTGGATAAAGAAAAACACTTCATGGACTTGATACAAATGGGGGTAAAGCTACCTAAAGATTTTGACATAGAACAACTAAAGCCCAAGGAAATAGAAGACCCTATGGAAGCAATAAGGGAACAATTCAAAGCATTACAAATGGAAATCAACAATTTGAAACAAAACGGGGCTCCTAAGCCTTTCTCTATTGAAACATTATGTCCTTTTCCATTCGATAAGAGTTTGGTCATGGCGCCTTTTCCCATTAATGTAACATTTCCTAAATATGATAGGTATGAAGGAACATCTAACCCACATGATCATCTTCGGGGGTTTTGTGCATTGAGTCTTGAATTCATGCATGAAACAACCAATTTAATGAGACTATTCCCAAGAAGCTTGGGAGGAATGGCCATGGATTGGTTTTCAAAACTACCATCCGGCATCAAAACCTTTGAAGAATTAGCTTCTAAATTCGTGACTCATTACTCCTATAACATCAAACATGAGGTCACAATGATAATGTTATGTAACACGAAGCAACAAGATGGAAAAGCCTTCCTCACATTCTTGCAAAGATGGAGGACTGCATTTGCTAGATATCCAAGAAGTGTACCGGAAAAAGAGAAAATGGATATCTTTATTAACGGTTTAAGCAGCGAATTAAATTATAGACTAAGGATGCAATGTCCTAAAACCTTCCAAGATTTGATTGATAACGGAATTACAACGGAAGAGGTGTTGATTAAGAGTGGAGAGCTGAAATTGTACAAGGAAAATAAGAACAACTCTAACTCCAACAACAACAATACCAACAATAACAACAATCAAAATAAACGTTGGTACAATAACAATAGCCGTTATGCTGCAAAAAATAACAACAAAGGCATTGTTAATGATGGTGTAGTGGAATCCAGCAACTTGAAGGTGATTCCATTTGCCCTTACAAAGACACCAAATCAAGTGAATAATACTAATCAAGCATATAATGCACCTTCCAACAATAACAACAATGCCAACAAGAATAATCAAAGAAACAAGGATCAAAACAGCAAGTATGATAAGTATTTGAAGCCCACTCCTTCAAGACACTTTACACCCTTGGGAGAATCACTTGAAACTGCATTAAAGGCTCTCATGACTAACAATGTTATTACATTACCTGCTATTAAGCCTTATGAACCAGACCACAAGCCGGGCTGGTGGGATGCTAAGAATCATTGTGAATATCATAGGATTCGGGGACACACTACAAATGAATGTCTACAATTAAAGAATGTGGTGCAAGACTTGATAGATAATAACATAATCACCGTTGATGGACCCCAAAATAATGAAGATCATACGGCCTTCAAACAACCTTTTTACAAACATGATAAAGGTGAGTCATCAAATGGCAAGAAACAAAGTGCCAATAATCTCAACTTTGCACCATCATATGATCATATTGTTAATGCTATAATAATTAATGAACAATCTCAAAAGGAAGCAAAAAATGTCATTACAAGAGGGTAGAATTCTAGAATGACTTTACAAGGGATAGTCCCTCAAAACACCAATATCCCACAATCCAACATTGTGGTCAAACAACCTCCTACAGCAGCAAGGCCTTATAGTTTGGTGGATCAATTGCAACATACTCCAGCACAAATCTCAATCTTAGAGTTATTGAAGTTGTCACCGAATCATAAAGAGATTTTAGAAAAAGCTTTAGAAGAGACACATGTTTCTACTACCTTAGGGGAAGAAAAGTTTCAAAATATGGTAGGACATCTCGCGGCTCCTCATTGTTTCTCATTTTCTGATCAAGACGACATGTCTATAACTCATCCTCAAAATTTGCCATTACATATAGAGGTTTTGATTGAAAGGCATAGAGTCAAAAGAGCCCTTATTGATGGAGGGGCTGGTCTTAACATCTGCACATTAAGCCTTGTAAAATCCTTAGGTCTATCTGAGTCTTGCATTGACCCTAAAAAGAAAATCACCATAAAAGCTTACGATGAAGCTGAAAGAGCTTCCAAAGGCATGATTGTATTGCCCATCCAGGTGGGACCAGTCAAGAAAGAAACCAAGTGTCAAGTGTTGGACATGAAATTAACCTATAACATCTTATTGGGAAGACCATGGATTCATGAGATGCAAGCTGTCCCATCCACATACCACCAATGCATCAAGTTCCCATACATGGGTGAAGAAATCACGGTTGGAGGAGACTCAAATCCATTCCAATATTGTAATGCACTCAAACCCTTGCATGAATTATACATTCCACATAATCATGAAGGAGTTATTCCAAGAATCACCAATGAAGATACACAAAATCCTCTTCAAGCTAGCTCAACTACATCAACTAAGGGCAAGGAAAAAGTGAGCTACGAGGGTCCAAATGTAATGGAAAGTCCATATTTAGCACCTAAATTGGAGACAGTGATCTACAAACCTACGAAAGAGGAAAAGGAACAAGCTAAAGAAGATCATTACCAACACATGAGTGAGATGATGAACAAATTTGACAAACAATGCAAGATTAGTTCAAAAGGAGTAGGAGAATATTCAGTTTCTCTATTTGACATGCCCATATCTCCCAAATCACATGGTAAACCCTCAAAAGAACATCTTCCACATAAGTATAATTCTTATTTTGTGAGGGAAGATAGCAAAGCAGCATGGGATAAGGAAGAAGATGAAGTCCTTCAATGGCTTTATCATGATGAAGATGATACCTTAGACACTCCCATGGAAAGAATTCAGCATGTCAATATACAAACCGAACAATATGGGAAAGGATTTGATATTATACAAAAGATGGGATACAAAGGAAGAGGACCCTTAGGCCAAAGAAATAGAGGGTTATTAGAACCTATTGAACCTATTTGGAGGGCAAGTCATGAAAAATCCAGAGTAGGTTTCCAATACAAAGGAGAAAGTTCAAGTCCAATGCATGATTTTCATCCTCAAATAAATGCATTAGAATCCGAAGGAGATAGTGATGACTCTCAGGATTATGAATGGGATACTTTATCAGAGGAGTCATGTCAAGATAAAGAAGTCATTGCTATACATACTTATGCAAAAATCCCAAACAAGATGCTCCAATTAATGAAGAACCTCCTATTCAAAGGCCTAATATAGAACAAGCATCTAATAGTGGAGCATGGATAGAAACATTTTGGACACCTTCAGAGGAGGGAAATTCAAATGTTAGTTTTAACCCGCTTGTGGCTTTTCCCACATTGTTTCCCATAGAGGTTGACGAGGATTCGAGTGAAGGGGAATTTGACCCTGCTTCCATGGATCATCTTGAGGAAGCGCACATCATAGATCTAAACGATACAATGTATGAACCCTCAAACGAAGTCATGTCCATAAATCCTATTAATGATACCTTACCCAATAATTCCTTAATTTTGATGCACCCGGACCTCATTGATTGGGATCAAACCGAACCACATGACTTACTTTACTTCCCAAATGACCAAGCAACAAACCAATACCTCAATGCGGTCGAACCCTCTTTCACCAATGAACTCAATGCGGACATAATGACAACAGCAAGGGTCCAATCTCTTAGTCAAAAAAAGAAAAAAAATTTTAAAAAAATTAAAAAAATGAGAAGTTCTATTGGTGAAAATCCAACTGTGGCACCATTAGAAACAAAAACAATGAAAATAAAAGATGTTTCTTTTGGTGAAAACCCAACTATGGCACCATTAGAAGAGAGATTGGACACTTTGCCTGAACATGAAGAAGAATGGTCGTCTATTCTTATAGAACCAACAGAAAAAGTTAACATTGGTACGGAACTAGATCCAAAGGTCATACACTTGGCTACATCACTTACATCTCTTGAAAGAGAGGACTTTATCAAATTCTTCCAAGAACAACAAGTGAATTTTGCATGGTCATATGCTGACATGCCCGGACTGGATCCTGATTTCATAATGCATCATCTGAATGTTAGACCCAGAGTTAAACCTGTGAAGCAAAAACTAAGGAAAATGCACCCACATGTGGCTCTCCTAGTCAAGGTAGAATTGGAAAAATTGTTAAAGTTGGGGTTCATAAGAACAATAGCATATGCTGATTGGATCTCTAACATTGTGCCGGTTACTAAGCATGATAAATCTATCCGTGTGTGTATGGATTTCAGAGATTTAAACCTTGCATGTCCCAAAGATGACTTCCCATTGCCAAGCATAGATACCATAGTGGATCTGATAGCATGTCACACAATGTACTCATTAATGGATGGATTTAGTGGCTACAATCAAATAAAGATTGCTCCCGAAGACCAAGAAAAGATAGCATTTACTTTCCCTTGGGGTACTTTTTGTTGGAATGTCATGCCCTTCGGTCTTAAAAACGCTGGAGCTACATATCAAAGGGCCATGACAACTATTTTCCATGACATGATGCACACTTTCTTAGAAGATTATGTGGACGACATTCTAGCAAAGTCCCACAATAGAGAAGAACATTTACAAATCCTAAGAAAAATATTCATTCGGTTAGAACAATTCAAAGTTAGATTAAACCCAAAGAAGTGTTCCTTTGGTGTCCAATCCGGCAAGTTATTGGGTTATATAGTATCAGCAAAAGGAATTGAAGTTGATCCTGAAAAAGTACAAGCCATTCTAGAGATGGAGATTCCAAGAAACATTAGCCAAATGAGGTCACTGCAAGGAAAGATTCAATCAATAAGGAGATTTATATCTCAATTAGCAGAAAAGTGTCACTCCTTCACCAGATTGCTACACAAGGACACTACATTTATGTGGGATGAAGAATGTGATAAGGCCTTCGCTATTTTGAAGACTTATTTGATAAACCCACCTATTCTTATGTCACCTATCAAGGGCAAAGAACTGTTGTTATACATATCAGCCACAGAAAGGTCTCTAGGCATATTGTTGGCACAAGAAGATGAGCAAGGAAAAGAAAGGGCAATCTACTATCTTAGTAGAACCTTAATAAAATATGAACTAAATTATTCATTCATGGAAAGAGCATGTCTAGCAGTGGTCTTTGCATCTCAAAAACTAAGACATTATATGTTGATGCATAAGATCAAATTAATTGCCAAGATTGATCCTCTCAAATACTTGCTAAGTAAAACTACCTTAACAGGTAGAATAGCAAAATGGGTCATGATCCTAAGTGAATTCGACATTGAATATGTTGATAGAAGAGCAATTAAAGGACAAGTGATAGCAAATCACTTAGCAGATAACCCAATGGAGTCTACACAAACCATTCAAATTGAATTTCCAGATGCAGCAATTGTCAACATAGAAGCAAAGACATGGAAATTATATTTTGATGGATCTTATACACAAGGAGGTTCTGGAGCAGGTATATTATTGGTTACCCCTCAAGGGTACACCATTCCAAATTCCTATAAACTCTTATTTCCGTGCACCAATAACATAGCGGAATATGAGGCATTAGTCATTGGCATCAAAATGGCTTTGGAATGGAATATTGCAGAATTACAAGTGTATGGGGATTCCCAACTCATAATCAATCAGGTTAATAATGAATACAATACCAAAGATATAAACTTGATGAAATATAAAACCTTGACTGATGGATGGAAGAAGTACTTTGCTTTGATCACATTTGAACAGATTCCAAGAGAAAAGAATAGAGCAACAGATGCCATGGCTACCTTGGCTTCATTATTACAAAAACCAGATCAAAATGAGAAGTATGAGTTCTTGGTGGAAGAGTTGGTAACACCTGCATTCAACCTTCCTGACACCCAAATTGTTGTTCTTTTACATGGACATGACTCTCCTTGGTATGGACCCATCTATACTTACCTTAAAGACCAAGTACTCCCCGTAGACCAAACTCATGCCCAAAAACGTAACTTCATACGTCAAGCTGCCCATTACCTAATCCTTTCAGACACATTGTATCGTAAGGGTCTTGATGGGACGTTACTTAGATGTTTAGAGGAAGAAGAGTCTAAGTTAGCTTTACGCGAGGTCCACGAAGGCATTTGCGGGTCACACTCAAGCAATCTTAATCTAGCTAAGAAAATCCTTCGTTTAGGGTACTTTTGGACAACATTAGAAAAGGATGCTTGTCAATTTGTGAAGACATGCAGCAAATGTCAATATCACAGTAACATGATACATGCACCGGCTCAAGAATTACACCCATTCATTACACCATGGCCTTTTTATCAATGGGGTTTTGACTTGATTGGAATCATACATCCTCCATCTTCAAACAGACACAAGTATATCATCACAGCAATAGAATACTTCACCAAATGGGTGGAAGTAGATCCATTAACAACAACAACTGGCAAACAAATTTCAATGTTCATATTGAACCACATAATTTGCCGCTATGGTATTCCACATGTCATTATCACGGATAATGGGAAACAATTCAAAAATTAGGATATTGATGAACTTTGCATGACATTCCACATTACACATCATTCGTCATCCATTTATTATCCACAAGGCAATGGACAAGCTGAAGCAATGAACAAAAATATCCTCAAAATATTAAAAAGATCAGTTAACAAATCAGGAAGAGATTGGCATGTGCAAATAAATCCCACACTATGGACTTATAGAACTAGTATCAGAACACCTATAGGAGCCACCCCATTCTCTTTAGTTTATGGAACCGAAGCAGTTCTACCATTAGAAGTTGAAATTCCATCTCTACGGGTTTCATTAAGAGGATTGATCACTGATGAGGATTATAGGATTGCCAGACTGCAACAATTGGAATTGTTAGAGGAACACCAGACTCAAGCTTATGAGCATTTAAGAGTTTATCAAAATAGGATTTCACAGAATTACAACAAACACATCAAACCAAGAAATTTTCAAGTAGGAGACTTGGTATTAAGAGAAAATCCCAAAAATCAAGCTGAAAGGGAAAAGAAAGGAAAGTGGGAAGCTAATTGGATAGGCCCATTTGTGATAGTGTCATCCTTTGGAACTGGAACATATAAGTTATCAGATTGTAATGGTGAAGAGTTACAAGAACCCATAAATAGCATTCATTTGAAGAGGTTCTACACCTAAAGCAGATGAAAGAGTATAAAGAGTATCAGATGAGAGAGCATCATAATTATTGTACATAGTTGAAAAGAGATCTTGAAAATACAAAAACATTTGAAAATGGAAAATCCAAAAACATTGGAAAAGAAGAAAGATCAAAAACAGTGGAAAATTGAGCATGAAAAAAAAACAAAAACATTTGAAAAACTATCTCTTGGTGAAAACCTAGCAATAGGCGCCAAGGTGATAAAAAAAAAGAAAAAAGAAAGAAAAAAGAAAAAAAGCACCCAAAGGTGAAAACTTGGCAACAAGCACTTTTGGTTTCCTTAAGTCATTTCTTTCCTAGTCACATGTGTACATAATGCATCTCATCATCCCATTTGTCCAAACCTTCATTGCATCCGTCATTTGTACATAGTCATAATAACATTTTTAGCATCATCGTTTGCATTCCCCAAAAGTTGTCAAAACTGATACATCAAACACTTGGGGGGCAGCATAAAACAGATCGAAAAGTGGGTACCTCAAAAAGGATTCAAACGAGCAACATTCAGTCACAAGTAGAAAGGGATCAACATTTTCAGAAGAGAGATCAGATTTTTTATAAACCTTTGATTGATATCATTGTTTACTAACCAAGAAGTTGACTACCACAACAAATCCTTGAGCCTAAATTGACTTATTATTCAGGATTAAAAATCAAACATCATTCCATGATCAAAACACTTGGAAATATTATTTGAAGATCAAAAAACAATGCAAAACATCTAGATAGATTCTTTTGAAAAGTTGGTTAAAAATCTATTTACTTACATTAATTCAATTTGTATTAAGTCTTTTTAGCTAATCAATGATGTTTCGACTAGATTGGCAATGATGGAGACATGATATTTTTCTTGACTATGAAGTGAATGTTTGGAAGAAGATTCATTGCCTTATGAGAATTCATCTAAAGACATGGTCATCAAAGAACCATCGAGGATTATCTTATAAAACAATGAGTTAACTTTTATTTGTTTACGCAACCGGATACCTTGGATATTTAGATTCTTCATATCTAAATGCCAAAATCCACTTGCAACATAGAATTCGACAAAATCGGTATTCGTACTCTCATTATTGTTTGTAATCAGTGATAGTCGTATCGACGAGACCGATGGGAAAGCAAAACGGAGGTTACCATATGAGCAATAAAAAGCGATATTCATATCATCATGTCAGTGGGCAGTGGTGATTGTATCGACTTTCCGGTCCCCAGTGCTAAATGATGAAAATATATCCTCAAGGCATTTCTTTGCTAAAAACTAGTGACACTTAGGTTAAAATGCATTCATAGAAAAGATAATTGCATTCATAGAAAGGTTAAAATGCATTCTTATGTTAGAATAAATTGCACATGCATTTTTTCCCAAGGGCTTCATTTCGCATCAAAAAGGGGGGTCATTCAATTGAAATCTTGATCAATCATAAAATGGGTCATTCAATCAAGAATCAAGGAAAGTCCATAAATCAAATAAGTGTCCATAACATCACAGATCCATGAAGTCTGTCTAATCAAAGATACAATGTCGTCAAAGTGATACATCCAAGTCCTGATCAATAACTGAAACATGATACAATATCAACAAACTGAAAGAGCTCCATAATCAATCATCTCAATAACCTATACTCTAGCTGGGTCAAACCCATGACTTAAATCCAAATATCCAAGAAGCTAAGGTCCGTATATATATATATATATATATATATATCATTTACGAAAATGTGCTTGTTTTGCAAATCAAGGGAATCATATCAGTATTCTATATCAATGAGTCATTTTATGTCAATCAAACCTATCATTATTTGTTCGTGTCTCTATGTCTTGAGAGCGAAGTATCAGTTTATCAATCCTATCAGGATCCCATATCGGTTTTCACACTGATCAAGATCAATCCTATCAATTTTCACACTGATTGATTTATCCCATATCAGTTTTACTATCCTATCAGATTGACAAATCACATTCATTGGTACCATTATCCTGTTATAATCACTTGTTTTGCTTAACTACAACAGACCTATCTATCTTGGATATGCCAATTTGTGAGTCAAGGCATATCATCAATATTTTTTAGAAATGAAAACATATTGGACCAATCAATCAAAATCTTTCAAATCAAGGAATCAATATGTTTTATTTCTGAGGGGGCATCAGAGTATCAAATTGGCATCGCATCAAAAACATTTATCAGTGGGGCATATCATATTAGGTTATCATATCAGTATCATATGATATTAGGCAGCATATCACTATCAGAGACAGTATCATATCATCATACCAACTATCAGAGGCAGCAATCAATCACATAGGGAATCGCAATTAGGACATAAAGAATCTTTGAATCAGTGTTCTTTGCACATCGATCCAAAGAGGGGCATTTGTAGACACAGAAATTTGGCAAAAGGCTTAAATCAATCAAAAGGTGCAATCAAATCATCAAAATAGCATGAAAAATCAATAAATGGAACAAAGACAATTCAAATCAAAGGAAAATTCAATTAAATGATTAAATGATTAAATAAAGCTTGAAAAGGGGAAAAACACTACGAAATTGATTAAATTCAATTAATGACATAGTTGTTGAAAGCAAAAATCAAAATGAACCTCTTACCCTTCATGGCTAAATTTAATTACTTTAATTAATTAATAAATACTAATTTTCCTCAACAAAGCAAAAAGGAGACAAAATGGACACAAATCACTCACTTTTGTTGAAATGGTCCAGCCTTTTGAAACCATTTAAATGAATGTCCCCTCCTTGTCCCCCCATTTATGGACAAAGCAAAGCCAATTGACCTTACCCAAGCATAACCATGGTTATCTCACTATACCCCCTACCCTTGGGAAAATCTTATATATTGAAGGCATTTAGAAGCATAATTCATCCACTCCATATCTTTGAATTGCAGCAAAGCTCTGAAAATTTGCATCCACATCACTCACTTATCATTTGTCATTGCTAATTAGCTTAAATTGCTTTGATCATAGTAGATTGTTCATCAAATAGAGCTAGAATTTGATAGAATAGATCTAAATTTGCATATCATATAGCTTAATTCTCATCTTTAGAGTGTCACTAGTGAGGATCATAGCTGAGAGCCTCATTTACCACTTTATTTTAGAGATCCATGAGATATTTAGATTAATTGTGCATTATTTAGATTAGTTTGCTTTGAATAGTGTAATTGTCTTTTAAATCTTGTTATTTCATGAAGGTTTAAATCACTCACACACACCTTTTAAATTATGATAATAGTATATGTACATTATTTTCTAATTTTTATGATCATCTTTTACATATTGATGCAGGTGTCACTAGTTGCCACTGGGGGGCAATGTGAGGGGGTGCAGGTGTCAGCTATTGATAAAGGAAAGGTAATTAAGTAATTTAGTTTGTATATGCATACATGTATACTTGTCAATTGTGCGTACTCATTTTTAATTTACATGGTTTATTTGACAGAGAGTGGCATGTGATGATGTCGTGAGACCCTATTGTCACGATAGAGTCACAGGCATATCCATTCGGAGTGATAGCCCCATGGTACGTACATTTCTAAAGTTATTTGTGTGTATTTTTCTATCAAGTATATAAAATATGGTCAAGTTATGATAATATAAAGTATCTGTTTGACTTTTGTAGGTCACTCTTAGTTTGAGGGAGCCAGAATGGCAAGGGTTTGTATCGCTGATGACTCAGCCAACAATCCTTGAAGAAAGTTCAACACAGGTAAGTTTTAATGTTAATTTAGTTATTTTGTAAACATATATTTGCTACCAAGTTTTTAACATTAAATAGTATAACTCGTAGATCAATCTCATGTTTGCAAACATATATAGGTGGGAGTCATCATTGGTGGCACTATTCCTACGCTACCAAGGACATATATTAGGTCTCCTGCCCGCGGGAGGAGACAGAGAGGCGAGTTATATGAGAGTTCAATTTTAGTTTAAATTTTATTTATTATTGTTGACTATGATTATGAATTTTAATCTAACTTGGGGTTTCACTTTTGTGTTTGAATGCAAGATCCATTAGAGCCAAAGAGTACTTCAAAGAGGCCCCATTTTGAAGATCCACAAGTAGAATAGGATGTCCTAGAAATATTTTTAGTTGAACTTCTTATTTTGAGATGTCATATGACATATTTTGAGATGGCATATGCCACATTGTATCTAGATATGTTGACATATAAATATCTATAGAATTATTGTTCATTTTAAAATATATATGAAACTTGACATTCGATCCAATTTGTTAATTGTGTGTTCATTTATTCATTGTTAGTATGTAAATATGCTTGTGTGTATGTACTCATGTGTACAATTTATGCCTTAAGTATATTCGTGTATATTCAAGTACAATATTCATAACCTAAATTCACGTGTATGGGCTACGTGCATGACTTAAGTGAATTCATGTTGTATGATTTATAATTTATGTGCTACATGTATGCTTCATGACTTAAGAAAATTTATGTGTACGCTTTATGTGCTACATGTGTTCACACGTGTAATTCATCATTTGAGGTATATAAGGATATCTATTAAAGTGGTTTCAAGGTTTGTGGACTTACCCTTTACTCCGAATGGCTAAAAGACTTCAAACTGGCCTAATAACATAATCAAACACCCTTTTGGCAATAATCAAACACCCTTTTAGCCATATCAAAACATATTGGTCTTTCGGACAAAATATCAATACTCTTCCTGTACCCCTACAAATACACTAGGAACGCCTAAGAAACATGGTCTTGTAGCATTTCACAGATCTTTGATACCTCTCACAGAGTCCAAGTTATGAGCCTCAAAATTTTGGTGCTCAATCGTGCTTAGTGCACCTTGGGGACACTTTGGTCCGGCGTGGTCTGGAACATTCTATTGACTCAGTGGTCGAAATAGGGTTGTCCCTAGCGTTTACCCACCCAACTAGAGCTAATGGCGTAGTCCATTCAGTGCCAAGATGAACGGTTTGGAAGTAATCCGTTTGTGCAACTTTGAACTGACTCTCACTGCAAGTTTTGGCATTGAGCGAGACTAGCCTGGAAAATTCAAACAAATTTGAATCTCCTAGAATAGAGAGAGGTTATTTTAGGCCTCAGAAACATCATCCTATAGCATCTCATGGACCTCTGATACCTCTCATGGGGTCCAAGTTATGAGCCTTGAAAGTTCACTGCCCAATCGTGCTTAGAGCACCTTGGGGACACTTTGGTCTGGCGTGGTCCAGAACGCTCTGCTGACTCAGTGGTCGAAATAGGGTTGTTCCTAGTGTTTACTCACCCAATTGGAGCTAATGGTACAGTCCATTCGATGCCAGGATGAACGGTTTGGAAGTAATCCATTGGTGCAACTTTCAACTAACCCTCACTACAAGTTTTGGCATTGAGCGAGACTGGAGTGCCAAATTCAAAAATATTTGAATTTCCCAGAATGGAGAGAGGTTATTATAGGCCTCAGAAACATCATCCTTTAGCATCTCATGGATCTTTGATACCTCTCATGGGGTCCAAGTTATGAACCTAGAAAGTTCGTTGCCCAATCGTGCTTAGTGCACTTTGGGGACACTTTGGTCTGGCATGATCTAAAACATTTTGCTAACTCAGTGGTCAAAATGGGGTTGTCCCTAGCACTTAACCGCCCAACTAGAGCTAATGGCATAGTCCATTTAGTGCTGAGATGAACGGTTTGGAAGTAATCCATTTGTGCAACTTTCAATTGACCCTCACTGCAAGTTTTGGCATCTAGCGAGACTAGCGTGCCAAATTCAAACAAATTTGAATCTCCCAAAATGGAGAGAGGTTATTGTAGGCCTCAAAAAATTCATCTTGTATCATCTTATGGATCTCTGATACCTCTCATGGAGTCTGATTTATGAGCCTTGAAATTTCGATGCTTAATCGTGCTTAGTGCACCTTGGTGACACTTTGGTCTGGCGTGGTCTAGAAGGTTCTACTGACTCAGTGGTCAAAAAAAGGTTGTCCCTAGTGTTTACCTACCCAACCGAAGCTAATGGTGTAGTCCATTCGGTGCCAGGGAAAATGATTTAGAAGTAATCCATTGGTGAACCTTTCAACTAACCCTCACTGCATGTTTTGGCATCGAGCGAGACTGGCATGCCAAATTCAAACAAAATTGAATCTCCCAGAATGGAGAGAGGTTATTGTAGGCCTTAGAAACTCCATCTTGTAGCATCTCACAGATCTCTGATACCTCTCACAGAATCTAAGTTATAAGCCTCGAAAGTTCACCGCTCAATCGTGCTTAGTGCACCTTGGGGACACTTTGGTCTGGCATGGTCCGGAATGTTCTACTGACTCAATGGTTGAAATGAGGTTTTCCCTAGTGTTTACCCACCCAACTAGAGCTAATGGCACAGTCCATTTGGTGTCAGGATGAATGGTTTGGAAGTAATCCATTGGTGCAACTTTCAACTGACCCTCACTACAAGTTTTGGCATAGAGCGAGACTAGTGTGCCAAATTCAAATAAATTTGAATATCCCAGAATAGAGAGAGGTTATTGTAGGCCTTAGAAACATTGTACTGTAGCATCTCATAGGTCTCTAATACCTCTCACGGGGTCCGAGTTATGAGCCTCAAAAGTTTGCTGCCCAATCGTGCTTAGTGCACCTTGGGGACACTTTGGTCTGGCGTGGTCCGAAACATTCTACTGACTCAATGGTCGAAACAATGTTGTCCCTAGAATTTATCCACCCAATCGTAGCTAATGGCACAGTCCATTCAATGTCGGGACAAATGGTTTGGAAGTAATCCATTGGTGCAACTTTCAATTGACCCTTACTAAAAAATTTGGCTTCGAGCGAGACTGGGGTGCCAAATTCAAATAAATTTGAATATCTCAAAATGGAGAGAGGTTATTGTAGGCCTTAGAAACAGAATTGTGTAGCATCTCATGGATCTCTAATACCTCTCACGGGGTCTAAGTTATGAGCCTCAAAAGTTCACTGCCCAATCATGCTTAGTGCACCTTAGGGACACTTTGGTCCGACGTTGTCTAGAACGTTCTACTGACTCAGTGGTCAAAATGGGGTTGTCCCTAGTGTTTACCCACCCAACCAGAGCTAATGGCATAGTCCATTTGGTGTCGGGATGAATGGTTTGGAAGTAATCCATTGGTGCAACTTTCAACTGACCCTCATTGCAAGTTTTGGCATCGAGCGAGACTGGTGTGCCAAATTCAAACAAATTTGAATCTCCCAGAATGGAGAGAGGTTATTGTAGGCCTTGGAAACATCATCTTGTAACATCTCATGGATCTCTGATACCTCTCATGGAGTCTGATTTATAAGCCTCAAAAGTTTGCTGCTCAATCGTGCTTAGTGCACCTTGGGGACACTTTGGTCCGGCGTGGTCCGGAATGTTCTACTAACCCATTGATCGAAATAGGGTTGTCCCTAGCATTTACCCCCCCAACTAGAGCTAATGGAACAGTCCATTCGGTGTCGGGATGAACGGTTTGGAAGTAATCCATTGGTGCAACTTTCAACTGACCCTTACTGCAAGTTTTGGCATCGAGCGAGACTGGCGTGCCAAATTCAAACAAATTTGAATGTCCCAGAATGGAGAGAGGTTATTGTAGGCCTCAGAAACATCGTCCTGTAGCATCTCATAGATCTCTGATACCTCTCACGGGGTCTGAGTTACGAGCATCGAAAGTTTGTTGTCCAATCGTGCTTAGTGCACCTTGGGGACACTTTGGTTCGACGTGGTCTGAAATGTTCTACTGACTCAGTGGTTGAAATAGGGTTGTTCCTAGCATTTACCCATCCAACCAGAGCTAATGGCATAGTCCATTTGGTGCTAGAATGCAATCGTTGAACACTATCCCTTCACCTAGGGAATCATCATTTTACTTTAGACGCATTTGACCAATTTTGACTCAATGACTCCAACTATTACATCATTTGACGATACAAATGTAATGGAATTAAGACAATAGAAATGTAAGGATACAAAATTAAGACAATACAAATTATATAAGGATACAACATTCATAGTAAGGAAACACATTTTTTGCACTTTACATGGCAATAAGACAATACAAATGTGGGCTTTTAATATTTGCAAATCAACCCCATGGGCTCTTTTATATTTCCAATTTTGCATCAAATTTTTTATATACAAAATTTGGCATCTAAATATGCACATGACATTCAATTTTTGTTTTTATATACAAAATTTGGCATCTAAATATGCACATTACATTCGATTGTTATTTTTATATACAAAATTTGGCATCTAACTATGCACATTACATTCGATTGTTGGTTTTATATACAAAATTTGGCATCTAAATATGCAAATTACACAACTATATATAAAAAATAAGTGTCATTTTTGCTCCAATCCCTGCATTCGGAAGGCAGAAGAAAAGTTAATAGAAAATATAAGAAGTGCCCTTTTGGCATCTAAATATGTAAATTACAGAACTATATTTTAACTTGAGTTGAACTTACCTACTGAAGTGTTCCTGAAGGGTCATCTCTATGCTTGAGAGTATTTAGTATTGCTTCATGATCAGCAGTACTAATAGTCCAAAGTTCCTTTGTCTTTGGTTTTCCTTGATGTTTCAACAACTTAACATTGGTTGCTATAACACCTGTGTGAATACATGAGAATGGTTTTGTGCTTTTCATAGTCTTCAAACGTAGGAGTGTCATTATTTCTAATCATATATGTGTGCAACCATGTTCCCACAACAACATGTGATCCTATTGGATATGTGAACATATCATCATCTGTCGTCAGTTGTGCAAGTTTCTACTTTCCTCATACACAACGTGCTAACCAGTAATTCAATCTCTCATCATTCCCTTCTGGTGCAACCAATACAAAAACATGTCCTGGCTGTAGAAGATTTGAAAGATGGTCGTAGTCAAGTGAACAATCAATGTCATCATTTATTACAAAGACTGTGAGAGATAAAGGAGTAAGATAATGTGGAACCCATGTATCAACCCACTCACTTGACTCACACTGATCCCAATCACACTGAAGACAACTCAAACAATAACAAGCCAACTCTCGCATCCAAATGGTTCATGTACTAGCATATGAGCTTCAAAATGAATGCATTTTCGAAGAATCTTTCACAATTTGACAATCCAACCTATCTCCTATTGTGCCCAACTCAACCAACCAAAAGAATTTGTGCACCGCTAAATCAAGAGTCCCCCCTGTGACAATGTTGAAGTACACCAATCAACAATAGAACGGGCATCAATGAGTTATGTACCTAAAATCCTCAGTTGCTCCTTAACTAGAGCTCTCTTTACGCATGCACCTACTCCATCATGCTCCCCTTTTCCATGACCAGCCTCAAAAAAACTCCAAATATGAGGTACACCTCTCTCTACATGCATTCTACATAACCAATATAACATACGAGCATTTTTTAATTGACCTGTGCAATTATTCGACCAAATGAGATGTCTATCCATAGCAATATTATTTTCCCACACCCACTCAAAATAATTCTCAAAGAAATGTTGGACAAACTCGGATGAGTGCGATCTATCATCGCTCATATAAAAATGGCACTCTCTGATTATCTTTCGGTCATCTTCTGTACTATCAGGGGAATGTCTATATGTTATGTGCACAAAAATAGAAACCTGAATAGAATTGTAATATTGAGCTTGCAACTCGTTTTGGGGCTGTAATGTATAGTTCTCTGCAAAGTCAACAACTGATATAATAGTGCCAATCGGGAAAGTGTCCTTACGCATCCTGAATTGTTGATCCAACCACTAAGACCTGTGACTATGCCTTGCATACTTGTAAAAAATATTCTTCCTGAAATCTGAAATAAAATCAACTACATTGCATTCTTTAGTAACCAACTCACATCTAGAGCCTTCACCTCCACTTTTTAATGTATATTTAACGGTTTCATATACCTTTTTGTGGACAATTGTCTTTCCAAAATCGTGTTCGCAGCCCTCATGAAAACATTCAACAAATTTCACCAGCCCACCACACTTTGGGCACTTGTCATTTAAGCAATATTTTCTATAAAAGAAACATCCATCTTCTCTAGGACATAAAAAATGATCTAGCAAGTCTCTTGATGATTTTGGAAGAGCACTTGCACCACACTCCTCCAACATTTCACTACTATGCAAAGTAGAATGAATGGGTCATAACAATTCATGGTGCATTGAAAACTCCACATGATATTTGCAACAACAAGTATTTCAAATCTTAAGAGGCACACAAAAAAAAGGCTTCAGGGCTTCAAAAGCTCTTTGTGATATTTGCAATGTTGGATGTGTTTCACAAATTTTTTTGAACAACATTGTTTGACTCACCTCCAAATAATGTTTGGGATGTGAGGTGTGGTCTCAAATGCCAATTCTCAACTTCAATACATCTTCACAGCATCGGTAAGCTTCTTATCACAATGTGAAAGTCTCCCACCATAAGCCCATGTATCATTTTGAAGAGGATCGTCAAGTCTTTCTCTTCTTCCAAGTGCTCTATCCAAAGTTTTACGATTTAGATTCAAGTCAACACAAGTTTGTCTCATCAAACGAGCCTTTCTCAAATGATGACTTACTAAGGAGGTTCTAATAACTCTCCTAGAAGCTCTCTTATCTTTTTCCTTGGTAGTTTTCCCAATGGAATTGAGAGCACTAAAAATATTTCTCACAATAATAGCATTTCGCTGCTTTTTCTTGTTCACACTAATCTTCAATTTGACTAGTATATGTCTCATCTTCTGCATCTTTAACAATTGCACAAACATTTGACATTTCTCAACCAATGTCTTGTGCCTAAAAAATTGATCAAAAAGTTTTGAAACTCACAACCGAACGGTTCTTTCTGATCTCTTGTCATCAAAATTGCTCATTATGTTCTCATCAATTTCAAGTAACCATTTAGTTCTTCTTGAAGGTCTCAATTTTGAAGTTTGTCTTTCTTCCTCTGAAGGGACTTCATTTCTCATATAATTTGGAGATGTGTAATGTTGATTTGGTTCTTCTGCACCATTATCATTGTCAATTCCTTCATATTCAATCGGTGGATTGTCATTGACAATGTCCACACTTCCATTGGCCACATCTACATGTTCATTTTCAAAACCTACATTTTCATCTTCAAAACCTAAATTCTCATTTTCAAAACCTACATTTTCATCTTCAAATTAATGTTCTTCACTTGAAACCACATTCAAAGGTGGGTCTATGCCGACATCTTCATTCATATTTAAATTACCTTATCTCTTATTCCGATGGGCAACCCTATCCATTTCTCTATACACTTCAACATCTTCATTTGTGAGTCTCCTCTTCCATTTATGCTTTTGACGACTACTACTCCCCATAGTTAGACCAAAAAGAAGATGCAAATACCTTTGGTAATAGAGAAAATCACCCCAAAAAGTGGTTTTTTGTCTTCTCACTGCAACTCGAATCTCGTAATTCAAGAAAAAAATGTGACTCTCTAGAGGGACCTAGAGAATCTTTTTTTTTTTACACCAGTAAACAAAATCGGATATTCAAAATTATCGGATGTCCGATATCTCCCACCAAAATTTTGGCAAAATCTATCTCTCTCTCACCTTTCTCTCTCCTCTCTTTTTCTCCTCTCTCCTCTCTCTCTCTCACCTAGAGAGAGAGAGGAGAGAGAGAAAGGTTAGAGAGAGAGAGGGGAGAGAGAGAGGAGAGATGAGAGAAAGAGAGAGAGAGGATAGAGAAAGGTTAGAGAGAGAAAGAGGGGAAAGAGAGAGAGAGAGAGAGAGAGGAGAGAAAGGGGTCATGAGGACTTCCTAGGGGTCCTAACACGTGATAAGGCATACTAGGACCCATGTGAAGTCCCCATGATGCCTTTTGACTCCTTAGGACACACTTGAGGGTTCTAATGTGTCAAAAGGGGTCATGAGGACTTCCTAGGGGTCCTAGTATGCCTTATCATGCATTAGGACCCCTAAGAAATCCTCATGACCCCTTTCAACACATTGGAACCCTCAAGTGTGTCCTAAGGGGTCCTACAACCCATTAGGACACACTTGAGCATTCAATGTGTCAAAAAGGGTCATCGGGACTTCCTAGGGGTCCTAACGCATGATAAGGCATACTAGGACCCCTAGGAATGGGGACTTCCTAGGGGTCCTAATACACCTTATCATGCATTAAGACCCCTAGGAAGTCCTCATGACCCCTTCCAACACTTTGGAACTCTCAAGTGTGTCTTAAGGGTTCCTACGACCCCTTCCAACACACTTAAGCATTCAAATGTGTTGAAAGGGGTCATGGGGACTTCCTAGGGGTCCCACTATGCCTTATCACACGTTAGGACCCCTAGGAAGTCCTTGTGACCCCTTTCAACACATTGGAACCCTCAAGTGTGTGCTAAGGGGTCCTACAACCCCTTAGGACACACTTGAGCATTCAAATGTGTCAAAAGGGGTCATGAGGACTTCCTAGGGGTCCTAACATGTGATAAGGTGTACTAGCACCCTTAGGAAGTCCCCATGACCCTTTTCAACACATTTGAACCCTCAAGTGTGTCCTAATAGATCGTAGGACCCCTTTGGACACACTTGAACATTCAAATGTGTCAAAAGGGGTCATAGGGACTTCCTAGGGGTCCTAGTACACCTTATCACATGTTAGGACCCCTAAGAAGTCCTCCTAACCCCTTCTGACACATTGGAACCCTCAAGTGTTTCCTAAAGGGTCCTATGACCCCTTCGGACACACTTGAGTATTCAAATGTGTCACAAGGGGTCATGGGGACTTCCTAGGGGTCCTAGTATGCCTTATCATGTGTTAGGACCCTTGGGAAGTCCTCATGACCCCTTTCGACACATTGGAACCCTCAAGTGTGTCCTAAGGGGTACTACGACCCCTTAGGACACACTTGAGCATTCAAATGTGTCAAAATGGGTCATGGGGACTTCCTAGGGGTCCTAGTATGCCTTATCAGGCGTTAAGACCCCTAGGAAGTCCTGATGACCCCTTTCGACACATTGAAACCCTCAAGTGTGTCCTTAGGGGTCCTACGACCCCTTAGGACACACTTGAGTAATCAAATGTGTCAAAAGGGGTCATGGGGACTTCCTAGGCATCCTAGTACACCTTATGATGTGTTAGGACCCATAGGAAGTCCTCATGACCCCTTTCAACACATTAGAACCCTCAAGTGTGTCCTAGGGGGTCCTACGACCCCTTTGAACACACTTGAGCATTCAAATATGTCGAAAAGGGTCATGGGGACTTCCTAAGGGTCCTAGTATGCCTTATTATGCTTTAGGACCCCTAGGAAGTCCTCATGACCCCTTTCAACACATTGGAACCCTCAAGTGTGTCCTAAGGGGTCCTACGACCCCTTAGGAAACACTTGAACATTCAAATGTGTCAAAAGGGGTCATGAGGACTTCCTAGGGGTCCTAGTATGCCTTATCACACATTAGCACCCCTAGGAAGTCCCCATGACCCCTTTTGACACATTATAACCCTCAAGTGTGTCCTAAGCAGTCCTATGATCCCTTCAAACACACTTGAGCATTCAAATCTATCCAAAGGGGTTATGGGGACTTCCTAGGGGTCCTAGTACATCTTATCACTCGTTAGGACCCCTAGGAAGTCCTCATGACCCCTTTCAACACATTAGAACCCTTAGGTGTGTCTTAAGGGGTCCTATGACCCCTTAGGTGTGTCCTAAGGGGTCTTATGACTCCTTAGGATGCACTTGAGCATTCAAATGTGTCAAAAGAGGTCATGAGGACTTCCTAGGGGTCCTAACACATGATAAGTCATACTAGCACCCCTAGGAAGTCTCCATGACCCCTTTCGACACATTTTAACCCTCAAGTGTGTCCTAAGGGGTCGTAGGATCCCTTCGGACACACTTGAGCATTCAAATGTGTCAAAAGGGGTCATGGGGATTTCCTAGGGGTCCTAGTATGCCTTATCACACGTTAGGACCCCTAGGAAGTCCTCGTGGCCCCTTTTGACACATTGGAACCCTCAAGTATGTCCTAAGGGGTCTTACAACCCCTCAGAACACACTTGAGTATTGAAATGTGTCAAAAGGGGTCATGGAGACTTCCTAGGGGTCCTAGTACGCCTTATCATGTGTTAGGACCCCTAGGAAGTCCTCATGACCCCTTTCGACACATTAGAACCCTCAAGTGTGTCCTACGGAGTCCTACGACCCCTTAGGACACACTTGAGCATTCAAATGTGTCGAAAGGGGTCACGGGGATTTCCTAAGGGTCCTAGTACACCTTATCATGCGTTAGAACCCCTAGGAAGTCCTCATCACCCCTTTCGACACATTGGATCCCTCAAGTGTGTCCTAAGGGGTCCTACGACCCCATCGGACACATTTGAGCATTCAAATGTGTCAAAATGGGTCATAGGGACTTCTTAGGGGTCCTAGTACACCTCATTACACGTTAGGACCCCTAGGAAGTCCTCATGACCCCTTTCGACACATTGGAACCCTCAAGTGTGTCCTAAGGGGTCCTATGACCACTTCAGACACACTTGAGCATTCAAATGTGTCCAAAGGGGTAATCGGGACTTCCTAGGGGTCCTAGTATGCCTCATCACATGTTAGGACCCCTAAGAAGTCCTCATGACCCCTTTCATCACATTAGAACCCTCAATTGTGTCCTAAGGGGTCCTATGACCCCTTTAGACACACTTGAACATTCAAATGTGTCTAAAGGGGTCATGAGGACTTTCTAGGGGTCCTAGTATGCCTTATCATGTGTTAGGACCCCTAGGAAGTCCTCATGACCCCTTTCGACACATTGGAACCCTCAAGTGTGTCTTAAGGGGTCCTACGACCCCTTAGGACACACTTGAGCATTCAAATGTGTCAAAAGGGGTCATAAGGACTTCCTAGGGGTCCTAACGCATGATAAGGCATACTAGCACCCCTAGGAAGTCCCCATGAAAACTTTCGACACATTTGAACCCTCAAGTGTGTCCTAAGCGGTCGTAGGATGCCTTCGGACACACTTGAGCAATCAAATGTGTCGAAAGGGGTCATGGGGACTTCCTAGGGGTCCTAGTATGCCTTATCACGCGTTAGGACCCCTAGAAAGTCCTCATTATCCTTTTCGACACATTGGAACCCTCAAGTGTGTCCTAAGGGGTCCTACAATCCCTTAGGACACACTTGAGCATTGAAATGTGTCAAAAGGGGTCATGGGGACTTCCTAGGAGTCCTAGTATACCTTATCACATGTTCGGACCCCTACGAAGTCCTCATGACCCTTTTTGACACATTGGAACCCTCAAGGGTGTCCTGAGGGGTCATAGGACCCCTTAGGACACACTTAAGGGTTCCAATGTGTCAAAAGGGGTCATGGGGACATCCTAGGAGTTCTAGTATGCCTTATCACCCGTCAGGACCCCTAAGAAGTCCTCATGACTCTTTTCCACACATTGGAACCCTCAAGTGTTGTGTGTGTGAAAATTGTACCTAATCTGTAGACACAACACTCAGTAAAACATTAGAGGTTAGCTATAATCAAAATCATGCAAAATTGAAATCTAATCTAACCAAGCGATTTACTGCCTTCTAATAGGTGCGAGATTGATGTTCTCAGATTGTAATCGAGATCAGTGACCTAGACGACACCTAAGTGAAGGATTTGAATGTAAAAGATGGATATGAAATTGAATGCAATTAATCTATATTTTTGATATTTTCTATGCAATAAGAATGATAAACTGATATGCTATGAATGCTATTGAAAACTGATATGAAATGAATGCTAAATGATCTAACAATGAAGATTCTAACAATGATATGAAAACTATGAAATTCTATGCTAAGATATAAAAACTATGCAATTGAAATTGATCTCACAAAGCTTTGAATTTGCAAGTTGATTCCTCAGCCTCCAATTCTCCAGCGTGATTGTGCAGAAATATGAGATGAATTATGAAGAGCTGAAGCCTTAATTTATAGAAATCCAGGGCTTTGGAGGTGCATGGATAAAAGCCATAAATCACTCAAATAACTCAGGTTGATTTTTGAGTTATTTTTAAATAACAAATAATTAAGTCACAAAAACATGCAAAAGCTAAGCTTTAACTCAAAATAGAGTTTAGCTTTAATTGATAATTGATAGTTGTCTGCTTTTATGATTGTGCATGTTTTAATTATGAATTAATTTAATAATAAAGTGATTTATGCTCAACTTAACTGATTTTTGAAATAAAATAATTAATTTATGGGTTAATTAACTATTTTATCAAACTTTTATTAAAAATTATATTATTAAATAATGACAACATGCTTTAATTAATTAAATAAGAATTTAATCAATTAAAGATAGGAATTTTGATTTATTGTCAAAATTAAATAATACAATTAATAATAGATAGAATTAAATTTAATCACACAATTAAGTGGCAAATATTAAATCTAATTAATTAAATATGAAAATATTCAATTAATCAAACTTTAGGATAAATGTGATTTATTGCCAAATAATCATTAAATTAAAGATAATTAAGATAATTAGGAATATTCCTCGATGCAGAATATAAGATAATCAATTATGATTCGATGATGTTTAGATGTGCCTTAGGTTAGGACTTCGATGTCGATTTTATTCGATTTGTCGATGTAGGAGGTTAATGAACTTATAGCCCATTTTTGGGGTATTACATTTTGCCCGTCTTTGAATTATTATGCGTAGCGCAATGGTTCAAAGATAGTCTGTGTTTGATAAAGATATGAAACTGATGTTTGAAATTGAGACAGAAGCTGATTGATATTGATTTGATATGGAGATAATAGGTCCTGAGTGACCAAAGATAATGTTCACTGTAGCAGCAAATGAACCTATGATTGCGAAAAAGTGTCAAAATGCCTGATTCCAAACCTTAGGATTGCAAAGAAGTGAGTGATCCGTTCTAGACTCGATTGTCTTAGCAAAACTAGCAGGTATCACATCCAAACCCTTCAGTTACTGAAGAACCAAGGAAAGAACACTATGATCTGATGGTTGCAAAAACTGATACAGTTTACAAGATTAGGAGAATACCAGATTGATATGGATCGATGAATCTGATATGCCCCAAGTGATGATAGATTTGCCCCGAGCGATGAGGACTTTATGATGAATCAGCGACTAGACGTGATTGTTGTTTTGATCACTGATGAAAGATTGATAGAATTTGATCGATAGAATTTGATTTACAGACTTTGAATGATGTGCAATACCATGCCCCCTTCGGGATTAAAATTGAAATCTGACAAGAAAAGTCAGTGTTGATAGTTTAGAAGCATGTTAATTGATTTGAGAAGTGGTTAAACACGTCCAGAAATGCATTCTGCATTGTTAGAAGGTCCCAAAAGACCAAGTTTGACTAGGTGAAACCATGAGTTGACCATAGTTGACCAAGTTGAAATTTTGATAGTTTGATGTTAGATAATCAGTTAAGTTGAATACTGGATTTCTGTGATGATTGAAGGTCGAATATGCAAGTAGTTAATAATATGAATGATCTCAGATTTTGATTTTGATCCCGAAAAAGGATTCTACTTGCTATTTCGTTGGAGGAACCTTCATGTGAGATTCAACTCTTGTTAGATTTGAAGATGTGAGTGGTGAATTGTTTAAGCATTGAAGTTCGTTTAGCCATTGTGAGATCATGCAAACATGCAAAATGCAAAGAGACATGCAAAATGAAATGCAACCTAAGACCTAGGACCTAGTCACTGATCATATGTCGATTTGTTATCATCATTGAACTTTTAGGTAACCGGATAAATCAATACAATGCCCACTAGCCATGAAACCATAGACATATGAATATCGATTTGTATGCGCAAGAATCAATACAACACCCACTGGTTATACAACCATGGATATATGAATATTGATTTGTTTTCGGAATGTTGGATTAGATATAAGCATCAAGGCAGAAACGCCAAGATGACCTCAATATCATGTCCATTTTGATATAGCAATTTGTATAAGCATCAAAACATAAATGTCATGATGACCGGAATACTCCTTGCATTGCAAACACATCAAACAGTCAAGAGATCATTCTAAATCCAATGTGAATTACCCGTAGTGACCCTTTATCGTTCACATCCTTAGGCAAGATCGCGTTCCATAGTAGGAGAAAGAACTTACTCAAAAAGACAATCGTTAGATCAAACTTCCTTGAATTTTCTGGGTATCAATGGTCAAGGTACGCATGGCCATCCGATTCGAGATAGAGGCTCTTATAGTCGAACACCATTTCAATCTGGAATTTTCAAAGTTGTTAGATTTTCACATACAAGCAGAAGACAAAGAAAAGATTATGCCCCCAGTCATCACTCTCTAAATCCTATAAAGGACATCATCGAAGAGCTCGAAGGGACACAATATGCAAAAATCTCAATGCGAATCAGTAAGCATACAAGGAGATAAAAGCATGTAAAAAGCATAGATTATTTTCAGTTGAGTTTTGATGTTTGATTACGTTGTTGTAGATGCAAAATCCTTTCTGGAGATGAGACAGATAGACTGACTCAACTTGAAGCTTCAAAGGACTCTTACTGGATAGGATACATCTAAGATACATTGGAGGCCATAGGATATGACATTGATTGCCCCCAAGTGTTAAACATTGATAGGATACAGACGCTTGAGCTGATTGGTGTACAGACCGACTTATTGAAACCAAGATATATATAGACTAAAGCAGACTGAAAGCTGGGAAAGACCAAGATTGTGCTGATAGATAGAGCATTTTGGAACAAGTGGCACCCGTTTGCTAGGTTTTTACCATCTTGGTAGAGATTCTATTTTTGCTACCAAGGCGCCTGTTTCCAGGTTTTCACCAAGGCACTTTTTCTTTTTCTCATTTTTTTTTTGTATTTTTTCATTTTTCAATTTTTTTGTACTTTTGATATTTTTTATTTTTTTGCGAATCATCAAGGTGCCTATTGCTTGGTTTTCACCAAGATGTTCATTTTTTTAAGGACTTTTTCTGATTTTTAAGATTTTTTAGGACATTTACCAAGCAATGAATGCCTTAGGTGTAGAATTTCTTCAGATGGAGAACGTTGATTGGTTCTCGGAGCTGTTCTCCTTCAGTCATTGAGAGTTGATAGGCACCAAAGCCAAAAGTAGCAGTGATAACAAAGGGACCCATCCAATTGGGTTCGAACTTCCCCTTGCATTCTCGATGTGATTGATTTTTAGGATTTTCTCTCAACACTAGATTGCCAACCTGAAATTCTCTGTCTGACTTTCTTGTTGTAGCCTCTAGACATTCTTTTCTGATACACTCTGAGATGATCATACGCTGCTTGTCTACACTCATCTAGTAGTTCTAGTTCTTGTAACCTAGACACTTTGAAGTCATCATCAGGTAGTAGACCATGCATTCTGATTCTGAGTGATGGGATTTCAACCTCAATAGGCAGTACCACTTCAGACCCATAAACTAAAGCGAAAGGTGTAGCCCCTGTAGGCATTCTAATGCTTGTTCTGATACTAGTTTTGGTACTGATTTTGATACTTGTTCTGATAGTTGGTATACTTGATAGCATCTTTTTCCATTGCAAACTCCCAAGCAAGATCATATCGTGCAGTCCCAATGTCTAGCAAGGTGGAGAACAAGAGGGATTGACAAGCTAGTGGAAAAGATGGAAGACAAGAGAATAAAGGATAATGAAGGGAAGAAATTCTCAAGGGCAAACTCATCAAGAGTACCCAAGCTAGGGAAAAATTGTCATGTAAAGCGCATTTAGACAAGTAATGAAAGGCTAGCATAGGACAAGTCACAAAAGCATGATGCAAGAGCACGAAAGGATGTAGTCCAAAAGAGTAGACATGTCAAGAGGCTTCATAGCACTGTGTTTTACTCTTTCTTTCTTTTTTTATTAGATCAAGACCAAAGGGGAAAAGGATAGCGATAGGCGAAAATGAATGGAGGAGAATAGATACGAAAGCTAGACATGAAAGAAATTAAAGCAGGATCATCGTAAGACCGCTCCCGAGATAGCCAAATATTCGTGTATAGATCAACATTGTCAAGATCAAAGAGAGAAGATGGAATGGATGAAATATGTAGAAGAACTATGCATGATGCCTGATTGTCAGGTTTTCATCATGGTACTTATCCAAGGTGCCACAAGGAAGTGGTTTTCACCATAGGATGAATTTATTTCTCTTTACTTTTGCTACCAAGGTGCCTGTTTCCAAGTTTTCACCAAGGCACATTTTTAATTTTATTTTTTTTTATTTTTTTTTTAATTTTTTTTATTGGAAGAAGGCAAGCTTTTTAGATAATGCTCCTTGAAAGGATAAACCATGATATACCAAGGATTCAAAATGATATGCTCAAAGATGCTGATAGGGAAAGGAACATGGAAGAGAAAAATGGAGGATAGGATTTTATGTAAAGCGAGTGAGGTTGGAAGATACGAGGAATAGGCAAGTGAGGAAAAAGGATAGGAGGTAGAAGGATAATGCATGGAAAGATTGTGAAAGGGTAGATGGAAAGGAAGGCAAGTTCAACATCAACACATACCTTGAAGGGTGGTGAGAGAATGGAGGAATCGTGAATGAAGGAATACATGAAGGAATATGGCAAATGGATAGCAGAGGTTGTGGTTTAGGCACATGAAATGGAAGAATATTTTTGGAGGGAGATGAAGTGGAAGCCTTTGGAAGCTTGAATGTCAATTTCACTTTTTTCTCAACACCAGACTCTTTCAAGAGAGACTTTGGAATCCATATAGCCGTAGGCTTTTTATTTCCTTTTGATGATCTAGAGAGAATATCTTCAATGATGGATTTTGGAACCCATACTTGTCTTGTAGTTTTTTTCTTAGATATCTCTTTTGACTTTATGCCTCCGTGTCGATTAGAGGAGACATGGTGATCTTCTTTTTTTGATGGATTCTTGCATTGCTTCTTTTCCTTGTATTGAACATTCAAGTTACTTCCAAAAGACTTGGGATTTGTGGAAGAGGGAGGATATGACTGGTTTAGATGGGTGGGTGAATGAAAAGGATTCAAGGGTATGCATCTATGTTGATCTTGAGGAAAGATGGGAGATGGAGGTATGTAAGGACCCAAGATGGATGGAAAATTAGGAGAGTTAGGAGGGGAAAGTGAAGGGACATAAGGACCCAAGATGGAAGGAAGGCATGAAGATCTTTGTAGTGGTGGAAGAGGTCCAAGGATGGAAGTGGAAGACGCAAAAGGATAATCAATAAGTTCATCAGCATCTATATGACAACCAAGGATATCAGCATCTTTAGAGTGAGCATTAGAATTTTCAATAGAATCGTGGACATCTTGAATATGAGCACCTTCTTTGATAGGATTGTTCAAAGCTTGCAAATACTTAGGAAGAGTAGAAAGTGGAAGTGAACATGGAGTGGTAGAACAAGAAGATGGAAGACTGTGATCTTGACAAGGATCTTTGGATAGCACAAGTGCATAATTTTTCTTTTGATTTTCAATAGGCTTAACATTGGAAGTAACAACACTATTTTTAACAACCTTAATGGAAGTATCATCTTTGGAAAACGCAAGTGTAGTAAGGTTATTTTGATTGCCAATAAGCTCAACAGTGTAAGTAGTAGCTTGATCTTGCTTAGGAGAAGACTGAAGACATGATGGAATGCATGAAAAAGGGTGTATAGGATCAAAAGAACCATGAAGCAGATAAGAGACATCGGGAAAAGGAGTGGATGACATGGAGGGTTCTTGATCTTGATCTTTCTTTATGTTCTTTTCTTCATCATTTTTAGAGTCCTCTTGACATGGAGCCACTTCTAAAGACAAGGAAGCATGTTGGGATTGTATGGAAGACTTTGGAAGAGATGGTGGAGGACTAGCTGAAGTAGGGATTATAGCATATGAAGGCTTAGGCTCTTTAGGTTTATCATCATTGAAAGTATTTGCAGCCAAGTGAAGGATAGCTTGAGTTTCTTTAAGAGGTAGCCCTGGAGGATAACTATAGGGAACCACATGAAAAGTATCAAGGCTTGTGTTGAATGAAGGTTCTGTGAAAGATTTGAAAGACTCAGAAGCTTTAAGAAATGTACAGGTATTGGAGGAAGTAGGGGATGGAAGGGAACCATCACCAGAAAAAGGTTCAGCATTAACATGATCTTGCTTGAGAGTGTAATCTTTATTTTCAGCTGGAGAGTTCTTAGAGGAGAGATCCTTATAGTATTGATGTTTCAAGCTAGCACGATGTATTTTATAGTCCTCAGCAGTAGTAGATGGATCATCATCAAGGTATTGTCCATAAAAGCCATCAAAGTCTCTTTCAAAATCAGAATCATATGGATCACCATCGCGATCTATCCAATGTGACAGCCCATTTGTAGTAAGCAGGAATGAACGATGAGGAGGACTCTTAGGAACAGAGGTGTCATAGGTATCATTACATTGTCTGTCGTCATAGTCATCATAGTCTCCAAAGTTAGATGTGTCACTCTCCATGGAAGAGGTATCATATTTCTCAAATTTTTTCCGGGGGCATGGTGACATGTACAAGTCTTTATCAAATGGAAAAGAGCATAGAGTTTCCATGGAGAACTCTTTAGGTTTCTTTTCTTTCTCAAGTTTGTCAAGCTGGACTTGCATAGCTTGCAGCTGCTTCATCATAGCGGTAATTAGAGCTTCTTCCTCTTGTGTACTGATTCTTTGAGACATGTGTACTGATTCTCAATAGCTACTGATCTATTCTTGACATAGTGATTCGTATGATAGATTCTAGAAATAGGTTGTAAAAGCTGAAGTATCTGGCAATTCTGACAATTTTCTGACAACTTTTCAAAATTTTCCCAAATGACTTTCTGTAGACTCGTACGACAGTTGGTAGGCAATGAAATGATAGTTGAAAAACTTGTACAATAGTTACAAGTAGGATTTTGACTTTGAGAATTTGTTGGTAGAAAGACTCGTACGACACTGGGTTCTGCTATCATACGACAGATGGGTTGCAATGAAACGACACTTGATGGAAACTCGTATGACTTTCTGACCTCCTGAGATGACTTTTGACTCTAGAAAAGAATTTTACGTCTATTTTTGCAAAATTTAAGGTCTTCAATTTTGGATTGTTTACAAATTGTACTGTCTAGATTTTGAAGGTTATACCAGATTTGATCGCTTTTAATAGCCAAGTAGATAAACAAGCACACAGAACAGCAAGCAAGTGATTCCAAGCACGTCTGAAAATAATGAACAAGGGTAAAAGCAACCTTGCGCATGAACAATCAAGTGACCAAATTGTGCTAATCCCTTAGAGTACTAATTGTGTATGTTCTGAAAAGTTTTGCAATAACACACATATACCTGAAAGTGAAAAATTGGCCTCTCTAGGGTTTTTAGTAATGGCTTGACTCTGCAACTTTTATGATTCAAAGGGGTGAACTCCAATCCCGGCGCACCAGGGTTTTGATACAGTCTGAGAACTTAATCTTCAAGAGCTACTAGGGAGATCTGACAACCCAATAATGAACCATACCCGTGGAGATTTCTTCCACAAGGACATTTATATAGCGGCTGTCACTACCATGGCAAAAATGGCTATTACCGCTTGAGGTTTCGTCAACACAGTTTTCCCTGTGAAGGGATTGTCCGCTATGGTTAACCCTCTCTAAAGGTGACTCACAAATTTATACCACAAGGGGACTTGGCTCCAGATCCAAGGTTTTTGACACCTTTTCACTTTTAACCCAAACAAAGCAAGTAGATTAATCTGACACGCTAAGACAAAGTTTTGCTTCACCAAGGTCTATGATGCCAACTCCACGTGATCTATCAACCTCTCCAGAGAGAGAATGTATCAATCAATAAGAGAAGGCACACTAACCAATTTTGATTCACCAAAGCTCATGATGTCAACCCCATGTGATCTATCAACCTCTCCTGGGAGAGAATGTATCGATCAATAAGAGAAGACACACTAACCAAGTTGAATGTGAAATGCACTAAGTATCCTCCCTACCTAGAAGGATTCTATCGTCAAGAAAGATTTCTCTAGGAATCCAATCTCTCAAGAATCACGAATAGTGTTCATAGGGCCTAATTACTATGTGAGCACAGATATATTCCCGAAAGCAAATCTACCAAAAGTACCCAAAAAGTAGAAAGAGGAACACTTAACGCTTAAAGAAAATATGAGATGAGTCCATAAGGTGGAACATTTAACACCTCACACAAGCTGAAAATGAGTCCCCAACTTAGAAAACAAGTGAGTTCCTAAAAGCACAAAAGGGTTGTCAAGTGGAACACTTAACGCTTCTGTCCTGTTGACCCCTCCCCTTTATGGCGCTGAGATTGCAACCACAGGGTGAAAATGAGGGGCCAGCAGATTAGCGAGTCCAATAACCCAAGATAGCAATCAAGATCAATCACAAGTATTCTAAGACTACTTAATGAATCCTTAAGGGATCACAACCTAGTATCAAATTATGCAAGTGTGTAGAAATAGATCAAAAGCATGAAAAGATGCACACAAGCTTGACACATAAGAGATTTATTTTAAGTCCCAAATCGAAATGTTATTAGATGAAGGAGAATACCTAGGATCCTTGCAATGCGCTTAGTAGATTTTACCTAATTTTTAGCAATTCTTGTTGAGCTTTTCCATGCAAGCAAGTGACGAACTCTCCAACAAGCAAACAAGCAAACAAGATATGCAAAATATATTCAACTTATGAAAACCCTAAGGTTAGATCTAAAAATCAATTGTTAAGAGAAATAATAACCAAAAATTAATCTAAATGACAACTCATATCATGCATTGAATCATATGAAAAATAAGTGTATACCCATCACAAAATTTTAATTTTTTTGCACTGCATTTGACCTAGTCAACAAGATCTAATTTTTTTGATATGATTTTGGCCACAAAAATAGAAATTCAAAATAGAGACCCTTGCTAAAAAATAGAGAGATTTCCAAAAATGCAAAAATTTTAGAAAAATCTCTTCATTTGTGTCCTAGAGACCCATTTTATCAAAACAGACTAGTTTTTGCAAATTGACTATTTGAGCTATTAAATTGCATCCAAAATTAAAACACAAATAATATACCCCCTATATAATTTGAAGAAATTTTCAAAAATGTAAAAATTTCCAAAAAATATTCTGATTTGCGCCGAAAATTAATTTTTTATGAAAAATTGAAAAAAAATTATTAAAAATTCAAAAAAATTTAGAAAATTCTAAATTTTTTATCAAAGCTTCCCTGATATTTCACCAACTTGCAAAACAAATTTTAGACCAAAAATCCAAGCCCTTTGGGAGATAAAATTAAATCTTTGAAAATTTGGGGTTTTAGCTCCCCAAAAAAATCAAAACCAGCATGCAAAGGTGGGTTGCCCCACGGTGGGTGCCAGAAATGTGTGTGTGAAAATTGTACCTGATCTATAGACACAACACTCAGTAAAACATTAGAGGTTAGCTATAATCAAAATCGTGCAAAATTGAAATCTAATCTAACCAAGCGATTTACTGCCTTCTAATAGGTGAGAGATTGATGTTCTCAGATTGTAATCGAGATCAGTGACCTAGACGACACCTAAGTGAAGGATTTGAATGTAAAAGATGGATATGAAATTGAATGCAATTAATCTATATTTTTGATATTTTCTATGCAATAAGAATGATAAACTGATATGCTATGAATGCTATTGAAAACTGATATGAAATGAATGCTAAATGATCTAACAATGAAGATTCTAACAATGATATGAAAACTATGAAATTCTATGCTAAGATATAAAAACTATGCAATTGAAATTGATCTCACAAAGCTTTGAATTTGCAAGTTGATTCCTCAGCCTCCAATTCTCCAGCGTGATTGTGCAGAAATATGAGATGAATTATGAAGAGCTGAAGCCTTAATTTATAGAAATCTAGGGCTTTGGAGGTGCATGGATAAAAGCCATAAATCACTCAAATAACTCAGGTTGATTTTTGAGTTATTTTTAAATAACAAATAATTAAGTCACAAAAACATGCAAAAGCTAAGCTTTAACTCAAAATAGAGTTTAGCTTTAATTGATAATTGATAGTTGTCTGCTTTTATGATTGTGCATGTTTTAATTATGAATTAATTTAATAATAAAGTGATTTATGCTCAACTTAACTGATTTTTGAAATAAAATAATTAATTTATGGGTTAATTAACTATTTTATCAAACTTTTATTAAAAATTATATTATTAAATAATGAAAACATGCTTTAATTAATTAAATAAGAATTTAATCAATTAAAGATAGGAATTTTGATTTATTGTCAAAATTAAATAATACAATTAATAATAGATAGAATTAAATTTAATCACACAATTAAGTGGCAAATATTAAATCTAATTAATTAAATATGAAAATATTCAATTAATCAAACTTTAGGATAAATGTGATTTATTGCCAAATAATCATTAAATTAAAGATAATTAAGATAATTAGGAATATTGCTAGGAATTTTCCCCGATGCAGAATATAAGATAATCAATTATGATTCGATGATGTTTAGATGTGCCTTAGGTTAGGACTTCGATGTCGATTTTATTCGATTTGTCGATGTAGGAGGTTAATGAACTTATAGCCCATTTTTGAGGTATTACAAGTGTGTCCTAAGGGGTCCTATGACCCCTTCGGACACACTTGAGCATTCGAATGTGTCAAAAGGGGTCATGGGGACTTCCTAGGGGTCCTAGTACGTCTTATCTGAGCTTTGGGATTATCTGAGGGAACCACTGTGTACTTGTTCTTGGGCTTTGGTTCAAGTTTTATCTTCTTTTTTCTGACTGGTATAATCACTTCAGACCAATCCATCTTTATATCTCCTCCCATGTCTTTACAAAAGGTCTGCTAAGCAACATACCATAACTGGTCGAAATGTATGCGACTAGGATTGTTAACTTCAAATGCTTATCAGGACACGCAATGAGGATAGATTGTGTATCTTTAACTTGACCCATAAATGGTACTTGCTTTCCATCCATAAAATAACATCGGCCAGATGTCTTGGTTAGGGTGAGGCCTAAGGCTATAGCAATTGGGGCAGGCATAATATTATCAGATGCACTAGAATCAATAATACAGTTGCTAAGTTTATGTCCATTCAATAGTAAGGAGATGTAAAAAGGGTTAGGCTTCTTCTCCTCTATTTTATTCTCAATGGAATTGATAAAGGGAGAACCTTCGGGTGTTTGTGGAGTATCTTTGGTTACAAAAACAAGAGGTTCTTCAGTTGTAGTTATTTCTCCTATAAGAATTTTATCAGATTGGGTACTTGAACTAGACTCTCCTTTCACATATTTCACCATTTTATCTAGTTCTTTTGGATTCATTCTTAGGTATTTAGAAGGAGAAATTGAAATAGTGGTTGTCTTGCAAAATTCAACAAAGTCAAAAGGAGGGGATGGGAATGGATTACCTCTTTGCAGGATTTTTATTTCTAGACTTTTTAGATTTGAGGAGGCCTCACCACTTTCAGTTTCCTTTACCTTGGTGTAACTATTAGAAGCACCAGTGCCAGAAGTGAACTTCTACATCTTTTGATTTCTTGTTAGGATCACGCAAGATGGATCTTGTAGAGTCACCAGGATACCTCCACCCCTATCAAAATTTGACTCATACTCCAGGTAGAAAGAACTAGAAAGCCTGATATCAGGTGAAGTTTTTTCTTCATGAAATTCTTCTATACTAATGGTATCTTTCGTCGCATTTATTTGGAGACATCTCAACCAATCAGGGCATATTTATTTGTCATGATTGGTCGTCAAGTAAAATGAACACATCATTTCCTTTGGTGCAGGTTCTATTTGCAACTTAGGTTGTGAACCTACTAGGAGAGGAGTTTTCCCATGAGGCCGATTATACTACTTCTGACTCATATCTTGGTAGGAAGATTGATACAGAGTACTGACCTTATTTTGTTATCTCTTAAGCAATGTTATATCATTCATCAACCTCTGCATTAGAGGGTCTATTGGAGTAGATGAGGAGGCACCTGAGGCTTGAACTTCCCTCTTCCATTTATCGGTTGTAATGAATGTGTCCTCAAGTTGAATAGATTGTCTTTGCGCAACATTCAAATCAGCCACTCCATCTTTCAATAGATGAACAATTATATTAGGTGGTACTGCATTAAGAAATAAAATATTCTTGTTCTCATCACTAGGTGCAGAATTCACAGGGATTCTTTGCAATATTCTATTGAACTTAGCTAAAAATTCTCGCATAGGTTCATGTATTTCCTTCTTTAGTTGGCTAAGCTAAAGAAACAATGACATTTCATTATTGAGGGTTTTAAACCTTGTTTCAAAAGCATCCTTCATATCATTCCAACTGGTGATTGAGCCATGAGGCAAATGGTTGAACCAGTCAGCTACAACATCAACTAGGGTTCTCACAAAAAGTCTAATGGCAACCCCTTGAGTAGGGACACTGATAATACCACACGCTGTATGGAAAGAACTAAGGTGATCATCAATAGTTGTCTTACCATCTCCACTACACTTAGGTAAGACTTGATTAGCTCCCTTGGGCAAATCAACAGGAGGATTAGCCCCTAGATTCAATGGGCCTATATTTTTACCCCAAGGCTGATTAAAGACTATGGGTGGGTATTGAAAGTTTAAAGGTTGAGTATTAAAAATTGAAGGTATCACAATACTCAGAGGTATAAAAACTTGAATAATAGGTGATATAACAGCGCTGGTAGGAGGTGAGGAGGGTCTACTACAGGTTTGAGTTCTCTTTTTCATGGGGGTATTACAATCGGATGCAAAAATCATATTTCTTAAAGCTTCAAAATATTCATCAATCAATCCTCTACTCCGATCACCTCTAGTGTACCTTTTCTCAGCCAGCTTCAATATCTGGGTCCACTCTTAGTTTCTTGTGGGAGCACACACAAGCCTTTTAACTACAACCACTTCTTGAACGACAGGTACACCTCTTAGGTGTTCAACAATTGCTTCTTCTCTTTCAAGCACCTGAAGGGTTTGCTAAAATTGTTGATTACTATATCTATATTTCCATGCTACTGTAGCTAGATTTGATATTAGGTCTTCTTGTGTGTCCTCAAAAAATAGATTAGCTTGAAGCACGAGAAAAACATCATTGTGTGGTAACACCATTTCGAAGCATTATAATAGTTGAGAATCTAGTATTCATCACTGGACTCTCCCCAATAGAGTCGCCAATAATATGTTGGTGAACAAATTTGTCTCCTTTCCCAATTAAATTTTAAAATATTCTATGCCCTTTTGAAGACAAATATTTCAGCAACAATTGGGTAAGCATGAAATATTGCTTCCCTCTTAATTTGATAAGGTACAACTCCCTTTCTAAGATATTCAATGAATCTTTAAAACAAAAATAAACACATGTACTTTTAACCAGAAAGTATGCAAGGATCTCTCAAATACTCTTGGGTATTGAGGTATTTTCAGAAGATATATATAGAAGATTAAGATTTAAAGGAAAACACATTTCCTTTAAATACCAGGAATTAACTTGTGCTAAAACTAAAGACAAGAATTGCTTGGAAAGATTTGATAACCACAACACATCAATAAACCACACTGAGCAAGAGGTATACTAATCCAAAAAGTTATTAATACACCATAATTTTAGATTCAAAGATTTAAACCGAGCTTTGAATTGAAATATTTATGCTTGATGAGAGAAAAGTCTAAAACTAATACAAATTACTGCATCTTCCCATCTAATTCCATTCACAATAAAAATCCAAAAAGTAGTACTAGAAAGCTACTAAACTAGATCTAAAAATCCAAAAATTCTAACACCTTGATCGTTTTGTGCTCCAACATATATAGTTTTAAATTTGAGAGGCCTCCCACGGTTTCTATCTTTTCAAGGATGACCGTACCATGATGCCAATAATTACCTCACTGACATCTTGCATTATCCACCTCATCAACTGTCTTATCACTCCTTGGATTTATAGCTATTCCTTTTTAAACTCCTTTGAACTACTTTAAACCAAGGTTCGAAGGGGTTCAAAGTGGTTTACCACTATGTGATGACATAGACCAGGGTCCCACCTGCATTTACCAATGTTAGAAAAACAATATTTTGATTGAACTACTTTGAACTGCTTTGAACCAGAGTTAAAAGGGGTTCAAAGTGGTTCATGAAGGATTAAGACCAAACGATAGTTGACCGCAGGATGCCGACTTTGAAGAAGACGAGCTTGAAGGTTGCGGTGGTTAATTCAAAAGCTAGGCCAATATTGAAAAAGGTGCGGACGCAAAATTTGGAAGGTAGATCACTAGACTAGTTTAAAATATAATTTTAACGGTCAAAGACATTTTTTACATAGCGACTCTAAAAGACCCTAACGAGATGTCATTGGACTTGTTATGGACCTATCAATCCTCCGAGTACCATTCGAAAAAAATGGAACTGAAATAAAAAGATGTAATACTTGACAATAAAAGATATGTCTGGTTACTGTATTGATGTGACTCTATGGGGTCACCATTGTGAAAATGAAGGAAAATAAATCCTTAATTTATTTAGGGAACACAAAACAACTATTATTTTAATTAAAAGTGTATGTCTGCTTTCATGGTCAAGTAAATCCTTGGATACTATTTTCTCAACTGTTGATGTAGTGAATTCAAATTTAATTGAGGCTACTACTCTACTTACATGGTGTATAGAAATAGGAGAAGACCAATCCTCCATTTCTCTGACTAAGAAAAAGTAAAAACCAAAATTTACAAACCCACAGAAAATGTCATCCATTTGCAAAAAAGGCTTTCATTCCATTGCTCTTGTTTGTATTACAGCCAAAATATCTAAACTTGATTTAGAAAACTTTTATTATCCTTCATGTCCACAAATGGTGGATACAAAAAAATGTAAAAAAAAGTTACTCAAAATTATGCAGGCACATTTGAGTGTCCAAAATATTGCGTTGATATCCCAATATGTGATTTAAGTTACATGCTTAATATGGACTTGGAAAATGCATCAGGAAAGCTTCATAATGTTACTGCCTTTGAAGGCCCAACAAATGCCTTATTGGGTGTTTCTGCAGAAGATTTCCAGCTTCTACTTGATGAACTTGGTGCAAATAAATGCCTTCTGGATAATATTTATGAATCTCAATTTGTATTTGATATGAGTATCAAACATCTATATTTGTCGGTTATGAAACTCAAAGCATAGTCGTTCTTTCTTTAAAGCTTGCGTAACAGTACAGTTTACATATAATGTTAGACATATGTATAGTCACATGTTTTTGTATCTATGTCAATTTCAGAATATGATGTATCATTTTGATACTATGTGATACATAAATATTTTCTTATCTATTCTTACAATGTAATACACAAATACTAAATATCTATAAATATATATATATTCTCTTGTCTAATATTGTTATTTGTTATCATTTCATATGTATGTACAAAAAAAATGTGTAATATTATATGCAATTTAACTATTTGATTTATCTCAATATATAATGAATAAATAGTTCAGGCAAACAATATTTTCAAAGTTACCAAGACATTTTTGAGATTTACAATTTAATATAATAATATCTTTTTTAACTTTACAATTTGTAAATATCTCAGATATATACAGAAGACTATATATGTAGTGATGGATGTTCAAAATAGTGCAAGAGAAGCTAACCATAATCACATAAATGAAATGCAGCAAGCAAGATATCATGCGAAGAAAATAATTATTAACAAAAAAGATGAGAAACTTCTCAAAATATTGAACTTGGACTATCAACATCCAATGTACTTTCTTCCCCTCCATCAGTTGAATTACAAATAGTACAACCACAAAATAGTGGTCCATTAACATATTCAGTTCTGTCCACTCCTTGCTTATTATAGATTGAAATGCCTAATTGTAATATAGAGCATACAACTTCCATTAATACAAGTGAATATTTTTCTTGTCCACCTTTCTCTCCAAATTATTACAATGCTAGAAAAAAATTCGGTACAAAGATAGATTCTATTTCAAACATTGTGAAGTGTTTTGTTTGTATGGAAAGATATCCTGGAATTAAAATAAGAATGTCAGATGAAATTTTAATATGCTATAGATGTAGTTCTGAAAAAGATGGGCATCAATTTTTAAAATGGAACAATATGGATCTTGGTGAACAACCACTATGTTTGCAAATATTAACACATATTGAACAGATGTTGATAGAAAGAATAAGTCCTATCCTTCAAGTTACATGTAATGCCCCATTAGGAACCCAGGAGGAATTAACCTAAGTTCATGCAACTAAGTTTGTAGAATAATTTTTTTAAAGTATTAACAAACAACAACAACAAAAGCAATGTTTACAATGCAAAAGCAATACAGTATAATATATAACTTACATAGATTACAACTCTCAAGGGTTCCTTGACGTAGATTACATAAGTATTAATTAATTAATTTAGATTAGATACAATTAAAAATATCTGGTATACAAATGAATGATAAATACAACATCATATAAAAGATAATATAAATACAATTGGTACCATAATAATCTACATCCACTGCACATGTCGTAGGGTATGTAATACAATAACCAAAAAAGGTACAACATGATATGTTCTGAATAATCAGTACAATGATACAAGGTCACAAAAAATAAGAAGATAAGAACACATCTCCATCAATGAAGAATAAGAAGGACCAATAGCCACAGGGATTATCCACCATTGGTACAGGAACATCAGAATCTCAAATGGTAAAAGAGTCACTACCACCCGACCTCATGGAACCTAAATGGTCCACTCCCACCATGCTAAGGAGATAACAACAGATCCCACTCAAATAACAAACATCAACAAAATAAGCTAAGGAAGAGATCTAGAAAGCTTTCTAACTCAAAAGGTAAAATAGGATAACAAGGTAAAACATACTCAACCAGAGGCAACCAACACACGTAGGAAACCTATGATGCATAAAGGGAAGTGTCATCACACGAGCCATTTCTAAGGTTATCCTGGTAGTCTCTCAAGACCCTGACGTCCTAGTGACTCTATGTGATATCAGTAACCTCTTGTGTAGATGAGGTACTAACTATGCCATTTCCAGTCCATGTAGGCGACAAGCATCTTCCCACTCCCATCCTAGTCAAAACTCAATCAAGAACTCAGACATGGGCAATGCAAATAATATCTTATTAATTCATTTTAAACTCTCAAAGTCATTAATTATCATTCATTAAACCACTTGTATTAGGATATATTGGCAGCCACTTGCGGGCTCTGGCACCAATTACAAGCCACTTCCCACCTATACACTTAGTTAACCTACCCTAGGGTTTCACAAGATCAAAGCATAACTCTAAGTTAACACACTCATGAATCTCAATAACTAGCTCCAAAAGTGATAGGAACATGTAAGACCAAAAATCATCATAGAACAATCTCCACATAAGGTTGGATCAAATCAATCTATACAATTGAGTAAGCAAGGCAAACACACATGATAAACAAAACATCTAATTCCTGCATCTGGATTACATTCCCAAAAAGTCAACTATCTCCCAAATAACTGATTGACATAACCAAGTTAAAAATCTAAGCCTTTCATGGCCAAATCCCACTAACAAAATAAGGCCTACAAACACGAATGCACGAGCATATAAATCCATGCAATTTGAAGAAAACCAATATACCACATTTAAAAATATACATCTAGATACATTTATATACTAAGATCTAAGCACTAGTAAACAAAACAATAACATAACTATAATAACCTTATTTATTATTAAATTTAATTTAATTAAAATAAACATTATATTTTATCTAATTAAAAATAAACATAAATTTTAATTAATTTAAAAAATAGATTAAAATTAAAATAAATATGAAAATTTTAAAACATCTTTTATTGAAAAAAATTATTAAATTCTAAAAGAGGGTAGGGACCCACGGCCTCTCGTTGTAGTCCCCAAGGACTGCGCACGACAGGTCCTCCTAGGGGTTGTCACCACAGTCCAAGGACTATGCATGACAACTTCCCTTGGGGTTGTCACCACAGTCCCTTGGGTTGCAAACGTCAATGCTCTTTGGGGCTGCCGCCGCAATCCAAGGATTGTGCACGACAGTCCCTTGGGTTACCATGGCACTCCTTTTAGGTTATGCACGGCTCCCACAGGCTACTGGGTGGTGGCCATACAAAAATTTTATTTTTTTATTTTTTTATTTTTACAATTTTTTTGAAAACACATCTTTTTTTTAAATATATTTTTTTTAAAACACATCTTTTTTTAAATACATTTTTTTTAAAACACATCTTTTTTTAAATACATTTTTTTTAAAACACATCTTTTTTTAAATACATTTTTTTAAAAACAAGAATTAATCCAAAATGCATGTATTTATATATACCATTATTTTCCCTTCAATATATATATATGAACTCGAAAAATAACAATAATTAACAGCAAGACAAGGACAACATTTTTTTCCTTTAAAAAAAAAAACTAGAATTAATTGTATAAATAAAATATATCAAATTCCCAATCAACTATATATGTCTACAAACTTTGTTTTCCAAACCTAGGGTTTTCAATTGATTCATTTCCCTCAAAGACATCAATTAATATCAATTTAGCTAGGATTACACAAAATTCCACTTTAATGAAATCTAATCACAAAGAATTTGAAAACAATGATTGCATGCAGTATGAAGAGAGAGAAGATACATAGAATAGAGGCCCAAACAGGCAAATACAACTAGGCATGAAGAATACAGTCCTTTCAAAATTTACAAAACAACATATTCATAAAGAAAATCAAACCCTACCTCAAACACCGAAGAATAATATTCGATCGAAGACCAGATTTGAAGATAAATTCCAAACCTTTGAAGCTTTTCCAAAATCAAATTCTTCACCCAAAATTCTTCAACCTGTCTCCCCTAAAAATTATAGCCAAATCTCCAACATATAGGAATTCCCATTCCACATGCGAGGGTTTGGAACTCAACTCCACCAAAAGCTTTACATGAATTAGACTTTAATTTTTAGTTCAATTTCAGTTGAACTAAAGTCTCTCCTCCACTTTGCCTTTGTTGAAAATACTTAACCAAAAATTAACTAATACATTTAATTTAATTTTATCAATTCTGATTGTGCAACTTAATGCATTTAATTAAAATAAAACATTTAGTCTAAAATAATTTCCACGTGCTAAATTAATTCTTAAATTAACAAATGCATTTTAATTGAAAAAGGTTAAATTTACAATTACATAATTCTAAGGTGCATGTATTTAAGTAACTCTCATTAATTAAATACTTCTACCATACAATAAGCTTTTAAATAATAATTAAAGTTAATAATTGCATTTAATTAATTTCCAATTAAATAATATCTCATAGCTAAAAATAACAAAGATCTAATTATAGAAATCACACCAATAACTACAAATCAAAAGAGCCTAAAGACCCACATTCATACTCTAGAACAGGGATATAAACTCACATCAACTGGATGAGTTTAAAAAGGGTAGGAATGTCATAATCTTGTCTACTATTTTAGGACAATGGTATGGCTTAGGTTAGGATTTGGATATGAATATTATCTCCCCTCTTTTCCCATTGAGACTAGTGATAGGGCACGCTCATCTGACAATTCAGGGAAGTCGATGCCCGGTACCTGCAAACCTGCATAAAAGACAAGCATGTGCATATATGTATAGAATATAACAGACAATAGTGGGGATCGACTGATCATGTGGATCTCGCAAGAAAGTAGCTATGAATCTATCCCTCAACCACATCAAGCACACCAAATAGAAATATAAAAGCATACATGAACACCATACACATGCAAGTATAGGGTAAGTATCATCATCATCATTAACATCATTTCAAAACAAGTACAACATCATCATAACTAACAACATATAAATGCATGAATATAACCATCATAATCATCCATTTATTAAAATTCACCATGTAGTGCCATACATCTAAAATCACAATAAAACTGAAATATCAACACACACATAAAAATGACCTAAAAGAGTTTGGCAAAGATAACTAAAAAAAATAAACTATGGAGGGGCACTACATTACATATGCAAAAGGTGGTCAGCTAAAATACATTGGTCACACTATATGTTTTCCTCAAGATGTGTTGACAATCACAACATTGTTGCCTAGACATATAGATACATTGGACATAATCATTGTCAATAGAGACAACATAGGAAATACAAAATATAGCTTTTATGTTAGTAGACGTCATGTTTATGAAGCTTTGAACTATAAAATATGCAATGACCCCTACTATAAGGATGTACAATTAGATTAAGATACTCTGGCATCATTGCCCTTACAATATACTGATATATCAGACCTTCTTTTTAATACAGTGGAAGAAAGCCATTCAGTTGAAGAGAACTCTTTAGTGATACAAGAAATAGAAGAAGATGCATGTCATGATACTATACAAATAAATAGTTCATTTGTATGTAATCTACCTACACCACGTAGAGAAATGGACAAAGTTCGGTGCTTATTACATTTAGGCGAAGGTCAAACAACACAAACTATAGGATGGCCAACTATCTCACCATCTGTTATAAATAAATACACCATTGAAGGATTATTTGTGATGGCATTCCCAACTTTGTTTCCCAAAGGAATGTGTGCATTTAAACAAAAACGTATCAAAGAAGTAAAGCTCCATGATTATGCTCTTCGCCTACTACGATACTATGATAATAGATTTTGGCAACATCCAAGATTATGATACTCTATATTGAATATTATAATGCGTCACCGAAGTCAAGCAACAATAGCCATTTTTGTTCGCAAACAATTGGATGGCTCTTTACTTATATCAATTGCAGATCTGCGTCAAAGATTACAAAATTTGCCTGATGATAAACTAGCAGATCAGCTAATGAGATTTGGGTCTTCTGTACGTGGAACTAAATCCTTTTGGAACAATAATAAGAAGAATTAATAGACATAGTCATTCAAGTTGGATGTCCTACACTTTTCTTTACCCTCAGTGTTGTAGATACAAAATGGCCTTATTTACATAATGGTATGCCATCCAGTAGAACCACAAATCCAGCTATGGCCACTAAATGGAGAATACATAATATTATCCAAAATCCTCATCTGAAATCTATCTACATGCATCATAGATTCACTCCATTTCAAGAAGAAGTTTTACAAAAACTTCTCGGTGCAATTGACTATTGGTACATGTAAACAAACTACTTCCACTATTATTTATTTCTATTCAATTTCTTCATATATTTTATGATATCTATCAAGTATGAATGGAAACATAGAGGTTCTCCACATGTTCATGGCTTCATCTGGTTACCACAATCACTAGATATTCAAAATTTAGAATGGGATAATGATCTTTTAGTGCAGAATGCATTAGATTACATAGACCAATATGTATGTGCATGGAATCTGCAAAGCGTACAACAAAGAAATCAAGGCATCCACTACAATTCTCTTCAAGATCCTTGTCTGCTAGACAACAAAATGATATATCCAACATATGCATTTGTTGATTATTGTGAATTGATCAATCGTGTTCAATGCCACACAAAATATTCCCTGCATACACGTTTAAGAAGGAAAGGTGGTGCTCTTGCATGTCGTTATATAGCTCCGTGGACCATACAAGAAACCACACAAATAACACATACAGATAATGAAGAACCTAAACATACAACAACTCACAATGATGATCAACTAAACTTACATAACATCCAAATACTTTCCATTTGGAGAGGAAATATAGATTGTCAACCTGTTCTTTCAATTGATGCAATTATCAAATACATAGAAAAATATGTAGTAGAAGCAGAAACTAAATCAAAAACATATCATGCAATATTATCTAGAATTTCATCAAATTTCAATTCTTCCATGCCCACACCAGCTGCACTTCAAAGAATGCTTCTTGAAAATATTGTTGATCGTGATATAGGATCCCAAGAAACCTATCATCTGCTACAAAAACTTCCCTTATCCTTATGTAGTAGACAATGTGTATCTTTGAATGTTAACCAAAAAAACCTTCAACACCGGCCTATATTAGACATGCCATCAACTTCATGTCATAACCAAATTGAAGCTTATATGGCACGTCCACCATATTTAGAAATGTTTTCACTTCTTGAAATAACCAAAAGATGGACATTTAGAAGTAACCAAAAAAATCAAAAATGGAAGGAAAGAAGTACACCTTGTATAGTTAGAGTCTCACCTAGATTCATCAATATTCCTTCAAAAGAGGACATCTCTTATCAAATGTTTTACTGGAGTGAATTGTAGCTATACAAACCGTTCTATAACATTGAACTAGATTTTGTAGCATCAAGTGAAGGAATAATAGAACAATGGGAAAGTTTTTCAAGGACATATCATCCATGGATATATGATGAACACATTCCCAGGAAGAAGAAGTAAATGAACCTACAAGCCCTTCAATAAAGGCAGATAGAATGCAAGATAATATACCGGATGAATGGCAAGTCTTATTTGGATTATATCCAAGAATATCTATACATCTAAATGAATTAGATATGCTTGGATACCGAGAATTTTATTATGTCAATAATTGGATGAAAATTCAGATGAATGCATTAGAGAAAGTAACAACTAAAACTTTCATACAATCAAATCAATAAATCTTTCAACAGAATCTAGTTATGCATGACCGATCTCATTGAAAATTGTCTTCCCAATAACAAAATGCATATGATGTTATTATATCACACACACATACAACAACTTTACAACCACCACTATGGCTAATTGTACAAGGTACTGCTAGCACTGGAAAATCTCATCTGATCACTCAAATCAAAGCCACTCTCATGCAATCAACACCCAATGGACAGTCACGTCTTCTACTTCTTGCACCAATAGGAGTTGCAACATTTAACATAAAGGCATCAACAATTTATTCTTCTCTATGCATTTCAATCAGAGAAATGGTACCACTACAAGGTCAATCACTGGCAATGTTATAGGAAAATGTGTATTATGTTCAGTATATTATTATAGATGAAATGAGTTTTATTGGTCCTAAATTGTTTGAAATAATTGATATCAGATTAAGAGAAGCATTCCCAAACAAAAACCACATTCCTTTTGGAGTTCGTTTAGTGATACTTTTTGGGTATTTAGGTCAACTTCCTCTAGTTAAAGATATTACAATGTATGCTTTAAATTCATACGGTGGACAACTATGGCGGTCATTCAAAAATTTTATCACATTAGAGTCTAATTTTTGCCAGACTGGAAACACAAGTATTCAAATACAGTTCTGTTCTCTTCTTTCAAATCTAAGAAATGCACAACCAACAATTGCATATTGGAATTTGTTAATGTCACAGACAACTACTATTCTCAACAAGGAAGAACACAAATATTTTCATTCTTCTATACATGTTTTTGCAACAAATGAAATGGTTTCCCTCCATACAAAACATATGTTATTGTCTCTACAACAACCAATGGCTCTTTCGATAATAGAACAACTAAAAGATTTACAAATCTCACATGCAAATGAATAACAACTTCAATCTCACATTCTCTTATGTATAGGCCAACAAGTTATGTTATGTACTAATCTATGGGTTCAAACATGACTTGTTAATGGTGCTATTGGAGAAGTAAAAGAAATTTTATATAATGACGGTGAAAAACCACCACAACTTCCCTTAGTAGTTGTGGTTCAATTAATTAATTACATAGGTCCAGCTTGGGATCAAAGTAATCCAAGCAATATTCCAATCAGGCCAATTAATAGGATTTTCCACCATCAAATACCTCTACGAATGTCTTGGGAATTGACAATACACAAATCACAAGGACTTTCACTTCAAAGGGACTTTCACTTCAAAGGGAAACAATTGATATTGGAAGCATAGAATGAGAAGGATTAACTTTGCTTTTTCAAGAGTTCGTGAACTATCAAAACTTCGCATCCATCCAACCTTCAACTTTGAAAGATATGCACACATGCAATTAAGTCCACATGTTGTGAGATGGAAAGAAGAAGAAACACGCATAAATGCATTAACATAATGGTAATAATCATTGTATCATACTCTTTGGTTAAAAGAGTATAAAAATGTAAAACTGAACAAAATATTGTTACTACCATATGTAAGAATATAAGTTTTTTTTTCCCAAGATGAGTTTGTAAAAATAGAGGAAGAAGTCAAATTGATCATCATATAGTTTGCTTTTCTTTCATTGAATGTTGAAAATTATCAATCTGTAACATCTATAAAATTGACAAAAACAATAGCTCCTTTCAAATACTTGTTGGCACTGCTTTTTTTGTCAACTCAAGGCTCTGTATTTTAAAGGTATTAATTCATATACTTATGTTTGACATGAATTGGTTCATTTTGTTTTTGAAACCCTACATGAGGTCTTCTTTGTAATGCCTAAATATTCATTATAAATGGAAACCATAACTCTTAATTGAAACATCTAATAAGTCTTAACTTGTCATCGGACAAGAGCATGTATTTTAAGTTCATTTTATGTATCAATCCCTTTAAACATTTGCTACATCTTTAGAAAATAAATTTCCATAACTATCAGAAAAAAATCAACCCTTGGTTAAAGTCTCCTTTAATCTAATGATGTACATGATCCCACAAACAAACCTAACAAGACTGCCCTCTGCACTTCTGGCTCTACAAAACCAAAACTCATACATCTACTCCACAAAATATAACCCTTCTACAAAAACAAAAGTGGATTCAATATAACACATAGATAACAAGAAATTGTTAAATGATAAAAAAACATTCATTGACTCTCCATTGTCATGAAAAACATGTAATCTTTGAACCAAAATAGTTAAAACTTTGAACTGATTTTCTACTTCAAATTTACAAATTATAAGAACTTTGATCAATATCTATCAAAACAAAATATACATGCTCAGGCCAGTGCCTTTTCCATTGGACAATAACCCTAAAACAAACAAGATACAAAAACTAGAAAAAATTTGTACAGATTCATAATTATAAATAGATCTACCCAAAACCTCACTACTTATTGAAAAATAATTATGCAAATAAAAGTGAATCTATATCTAACCGAAAGAAATATTTAATCTAATTCTTCATCAGAGCTCAGGAATGAAAACATATACATAAACAATTATGCAATGAATTGGCAAATTCAAAACTCACCAGATCTAACACAAAGGAGACATGACAACCAGTTTTTTGTATTAAGTATGATGAATATTATCTCTTTATGCAATTTACACTTAAAACACAAGCCACTTCAATAAAGGCATAGACCTGCAACTTTTCATTTTCTATTGACAAAAACTGATACAAAATATTATAATTTTGACTGAAGTTAAGGTCTTTATAAACTATGGTCTTTTACAATCTACATCTCAGCCCCTCATAAATGTTCATGAAATATCCTTTTATAAACACAAGTATTTTAAGAAGCATCCAATCATTTAAGGCAAAACAAAACTACCCTAAAGGATTTACAACAACCCTTCAGGGTTTACAATACATGAACAAAATATGATTTAAAACCTTGTAGATGTCCCTATAAATCAGTTGCTTCCTTCAATGTTCATTTAATACCTCGATTCATTCAACTGATGTGATCCTCTTGCCTTTAAGAATATTTCTACATTATTGCATATTTACTTTCACCAACCAAAACTTTAAACTGTGAGCCCTTGCTTCATTCAACAAGTTGGTGAAACACTATCTTTATCAACATGAGGAATGTATTGGTATGTCCAAGCATTAAATATGTCTTCACTTGGGAACACAAAACCAATAATCTTAGCCTTTTTTCTAGATAAACTTTTCCATTCTTCTTTTATCTCCTCAATCTGACTTTTCAAGTACTCAAACTAACATTTAGCCTTTTCCAAAACCTCTATTGTCTAGACAAATAATACTATACTCTCAAGAGTTATAATATATTCATTCTGATTGATATCTCATCATCCAACTCACCTGTCCACTTTGACATTTCCTTCAAATTTCCATTGTTTTCAAAAACACCAGGCACCAATTCACATCTAAGAATACTAGAAATTCTTTATTCAAAAGATTTGATTTGATTTCTAAATTATCTCTTCTAATCTGAAACTCCATCAAACCCTTCACAAATTTATTTAAAGGCTTTATTATTGGATCTAGATTATCCTGATCCTTGGACAAAGAATAAAATAATTTAAAGGTACCATGCCTATCTATCCACTTGTCCAAAATTGTTTTTAATGTAGCCTTTTCTTCAAATAAACAATTAAGAATGCTATCTAGACTCTTTCCACAGAAATAAAGACTTCTTCGTTCAAGACTTTTAGCAAATTGCAATACTGTCTCCCTGATCTTTTCTTCATACTTTTGATCCATTATACCCTTGACCTTCCTAAAATGATCCCTCTCTTCCTCCAGATTCATGAACTACAACTGATTGAATATTTGAGATAAACTGAATAACTGTGATTAGAGATCACTGAGTACTAAAATGATATGTAAGATGATTAAATCAGTCAATATGTTGTCATTGATGTCAACTAGTCTTGACAGTACTTATTATATTAGTTACAAACATCTGAACATTTGTTGAAGAAGAAAAGATGAAGAACATAGATATCTACATAAGGAAAACATGAATATGATAGAGAAGGAAAAGGTAAACATTGGGTAACTTATTTGATGAATCTATGACTATATATTGTTGACTTGATAATGTTGCATTAATCTATCTTGAAGAAGAGATTTCTATTTGAACAAGTCAATGTGGTCGGTAATTGAAGATACTTGTATAAACTGAGCCAGTGCAGTGTATACCAAGTGACAGTATTAACCAAGCTAATCTAACTAGTTATCACCGATGCATTTCTGTATTAACCGAGTATGGATGAAAACATTAAATGCTAAGGTTAGCCAACTAAATATGATGAGCTAGATATTGTTATGATTTTGAGGTTAAGGATGAAGTTTGTTATGAGATCCATGATAGATAAAATTTGAAGATGATCTAAAGGATGAGATTGAAACATGTTATAAACACATCTACCGAGGAAAATTTAAGCGGCAAAATGGATGAAAGAGATTAAGCAGCAAAATTTAATGGTTGAAAAGAAAATGTTTTACCTGTCTATATAAGAGAAATGAGTTTCATTGTTAAAACTATGCCGGAAGAAGGAGATTGCAGAGAATTCACATGAAGATTGTTTTCATGCATGCCTGATCAAACTAGTTATTGAAGAACCAAGTTGTAGAGTTTTACTGAGCATCGGAGAATCATTTACTGAGTGAAAGTAAGTTGAGATATTGAAGGAAGTGAATTGTTTAATAATTAGAGGATTATTTCTAAGGGCTTGGCATAGATCTGAATATCTGTAATTGAGTTGTAATTGAATCAGATCATTACTGTATCAGTTTAATCATTGATTCAAAAAATCTCTTAACCAAGTGGACTTGACGGTCTTATGTTCTACCCTATGACATTTTATTGAATGTAAACTATTATCTTGTTGACCCCATAGTGAATGCTGGTCAAAAGTTAACGGTTAGTGTTAAATCCTCTAACAAGGTCACACTTAACAGTGTGTATTGTAACCTTTAACAGGGTTGGCTCTTCACCGAGCTCACTTCAGAAGAGTGAATTATTTTGGGTTACCGGTCCCAGGTGGTTTTTTCCTTAACAGGGTTTCCATGTTAAATCATTGTGTTATGTGTTACTTGTTATGATTATTTTTCTATCATACTTTACATACTGCATAATTGATTTCGTCAGTAATCACATTTGGATATTTACTAGTAATCGGTAAAGTACACAGACAAATTGAAATTATATATTACCGAGCTACATATTTTGGTTAAATTGTTTGGAGAAGTACATATTTGTAATTGGGACTGTAGGATAACTGATCTAACTGATTCACTCCCCTCTTAGTTATTTTAACAATTAGTATCAGAGCTATATTGGTTGCTTGGAAGAAAGTTTTAAGGACTTGAGCAGAAATATCACAAGATGTATAAGAGGGAAGTGCCAAAGCTTAACAAGGACAACTTTACTACATGGCAAAGCTAGATGAGACTTCACATATCTAGAATTGGAGATTCTGCACTACATTTACTGGATCATGGCTACATACAACTGAAAGACATACATGAAAACAACATTACTATGATAGAGATTGTTGATGCTCTATCTGATGTTGAATTTAAGGATGTCAAATATTACACTACAGGAAAGCAGATGTGGGATAAACTTTCTCTAGTTGATGGTGGTGATGTGAATGTGATGAGAGCCAAAGCTGAAAGCTTGAGAGGCCATTTTGATGACATGAAGATGAAGGAAGGAGAGAACATCACACAATACTCAAACCAAATGAAAGAGGTAGTCAATGCTATTCAAGGAGCTGGAGGAATTATTGATGAATTAACTGTGATAAGTAAGATTATGAGAACCTTGTTAGATGTCTATGCAATCAGAATATCTACTATTCATGAAATGAGGTCTACACCTAATAGTACTCTTACTCTCGATAGTCTGATTAGAAAGTTTACAACTTTTGAGTTGAATAATTTTGATAATAGTGTTGTACTGAGTGTTGAATCTGCATTTATGTCAACTCTTAAGATTGGTAAATCTAGCAGTAAGCACAATATAAAGAATGAAAGTGATAGTAACACTAATGATGAACTTGATGAACTTGAAGCACTAATGGCCCGGAGACTGCTGAAAGGTAAAGGAAGATATAAGGGAAAATTACATTCAGCTTGTTTTAATTGTAAAGAAGTTGGCCATATTGCTGCTAGGTGTCCTAACAGGAAAGAAGAAGACAAAGACTGAGCTGGTGATGGAAATTTTGGCAGAAGGAATAGCAACTAGAATAATAGAGCAAATCGATAGTACAATAGAGACAACTGAGATTGCAAAGACAAAGGCAAGAATGCTTGTTACCTTGTTGATGATGATGATGACACTGACATCGACACAGATGATGATGTTGAGGTAGTATTTGTTGCAATGAAAGATGATTCAAAAGAAGAGGAAAGGTATGTAGAAATAACACTTATCTTGAGAATTATAATGGAGGGTTAGTAAAAATGGGAAATGATACACCATGTATGGTAAAAGGAAAATGATCAATCTTGCTGAATGATAGAACTAGATTTAATAATGCATACTAGGTAAAAGGACTTAACTATAATTTGTTGAGTGTAGTACAACTTAATAACTCAGGTCACCGAGTTACATTTGAGAGCAAGAAGGTGAAAATATATGATGAAAATGGAACACTTGTTGGCACTGGAGGACAATCCAAAGGTAATTTATTTTATCTTGACAATGCTAAGACTACTTGTTTACTGGTGAAAAATGAAGATGCATGGTTATGGCATAAGAGGTTATGTCATGTAAATTTTGATAACATGATTAAGATCAGTAGAAAGAGAAAAGTTAGGGGATTGCCTAAACTTGCAAAACCTAATCATGTTATGTGCCATCAATGTCAGAAAGGAAAAATGACCAAATCTAGTTTCAAAAGTAAGGACTATTCATCTAACGGAATTTTGGAGTTGGTTCACACCGACTTATGTGGTCCTATGAGAACTAAAAGCTACTATGGTGATAGATACTTTATTTTATTTTTTGATGACTATACTAGACTAATGACTGTTATGTTCTTAAATGAAAAATTTGAGGCATTCAAATTGTTCAAATGGTATAAGGCTAAAGTTGAAAAAGAAACCAGGAAAGTATTGAAATGCTTAAGGTCTGATAGAGGAGGTGAGTTTATTTTTGATGAATTCACTAACTACTATAATGAGCATGGAAACAAAAGGCAGGTTTCTACACCGAGAACACCACAGCAGAATGAAATTGTTGAAAGAAGGAACCGATTAATTGTTGATTGTGCTAAAACCTTGATGATTGAGAAAAATGTTGCACAAATGTACTGGAGAGAAGCAATTAGCAATGTAGTATATGTCCTGAACCGAATTCAACTAAAGAAAGACACAAATAAGACACCTTATGAGTTATGATTTGGATACACACCGAGTGTAAGTTATTTTAGAATCTTTGGTAGTAAGTGTTATATCCTCAAAGATGATAGGAATGGTAAATTTGAATCCAAAGGTGATGAAGGTTTATTCTTAGGTTATTTTACTAAGAGAAAAACTTATAAATGTTTGAATAAGGTTACTAATAAGATGATTGAAAGTGCTAATGTGAGAGTTGATGAGTTTGCTAAAAAGAATGATGAAGAAAGCATGAATGAACCAAAAGAATATGGTAGGTTTACTTATGTTGAAAATCCAGAATATCTACCAAATCCATAGGCTAAGTCTATTGAGCATCAAGAAAATGCTATCGACGATTAGCAAATGCAAACCAAAAATCAAGAAGAAGCTACCGAGTAGGGAAATAAACCTGAAATGAATGATGAACAGAGGAGAGAACAAGTGCTAGCAAAATTTGTCAGACGACACCATCCAAAGAATCAAATCATTGGAGATAAGAAAGCTAGCATGATGACCCAAAGTAAGTTAAGACAAAACACATGCTTAGTATGTGAGTTTGAACCAAAGAATGTTAGGAATGCACTTGAAAATGAGGAATGGATAAATGTTATGAATGAAAAAATTGAACAAATTGAAAAGAATAAGACATGGACATGGTACCTAGACCGAAAGATAAAAATGTTATTGGTACTAAGTGGATTTTCAGGAATAAGTTGAATGAGAAAGGAGAAGTTACAAGGAATAAGGCAAGACTTGTTTGCAAGGGATATGCACAAGAAGAAGGTATAGATTATGGAGAAACCTTTGCACCTCTAGTAAGACTTGAAGGAGTTTGGATACTACTTTCTTATGCTGCACATAAGGGATTCAAGGTATATCAAATGGATGTGAAATCAGTATTTATTAATGGAATTCTTGAAGAGGAGGTCTACATAGAATAATCAGAAGGGTTTATTGATCCAAATTAGAGAGACATGGTATGTAGACTGCACAAAGCTTTATATGGACTGAAACAAGCACCAAGGGCATGGTATGAAAGATTACATGCTTATATTATCAGTATTGGCTTTGTAAGAACTAGTGAAAATAGTAACATGTATATAAAAGGAGATTCTGATGATAACATTTTGATTGTTGCAATATTTGTTGATGATATAATATTTGGTGGACAAGATCAGATTTGTGAATATTTTTTGTAATGAAATGAGAAAGGAATTTGAGATGTCAATGTTTGGAGAGATTAAATTATTTCTAGGTTTGCAAATTATACAACAGAATGATGGGATTTTCATCACACAATCAAAATACATTAAAGAAGTATTGAAAACTTTTGGCATGGAGGATGCTAAACTAGTAGGAACACCAATGGTCACTAGATGCAAATTGACAAAGGATGATGAATCTACAGAGGTAAATCAAACACTGTACCAATCTATGATTGAGAAACTGATGTATGTTGTACATAGTAGGCTTGATATTGCACAAGCAGTTGGGATTGTGGCAAGATTTTATGCCAATCCTAAAGATTCACACATGGGTGCAGTTAAAACAATTATGAGATACTTGAAGAAGACTAAAGAATATGGTTTATTGTTTTCTAAGGAAGGCAAATTTGAACTGATAGTTTACACTAGTGCAGATTGGGCTAGAAACATAGATGACCAAAAGAGAACAACTGGTGGAGCATTCTTTTTAGGAGGTAGGCTTGTGACTTGGATAAGAAAGAAACAAGCATGTATCTCTTAGTTTACTGCTGAAGCAAAGTATGTTGTTGCTTCTGCAAATTGTTGTAATATTTCTTGGATTAGACAAGTGTTAGAAGAAAATGAATGAGTTAATCACTGAGTCGGTGATTATATATTGTGATAACACTAGTGCTATAAACATTTCAAAGAATCTTGTGATGCATTCTAAAACAAAGCACATATCTATTAAGTATCACTACTTGAGGGAACAAGTTCAATAGAAGCAAGTGAAACTGAAATTTGTAACATCTAAGGAACAACTTGCTGATATCTTTACTAAACCATTACCGAAGGATACATTTGAATATTTGAGGACTAGACTTGGGGTTTGTCCCTTGTCTATTGGTCACCAAGGTGATCAGAAGGTTGCATCAACCTATTCTTATCAGAAGATCATTCATGTTGATGCACATAGCTCACACTTTGGATTTTGTCTAAGGTTGTGAAGGATTGAAGAGGATGGAACATAAATATGTACACTGAAAGTACCTGATGACTGATATGCACCGAACAATAGAGAATTACTTGGCTATTTAGAATTGTTTTATGTTTACTTTGGCATTTTTGTGAAAGGGAGAGGAATTGCATATGAAATCAGAGAGAAGAATTTTATCAAAGGGAGAGAGTTGAGAGAGATCAGAGAAAGGGAGAGTTTGAATATTTGTTGCTGAGAGAAAGAATCTGAGAACTGTAAAGATCAAATATGCAGGGAGAGCCTACATATAACATTGTTATGTTTTGTACTGATTGAACAAATTAAATATCAAGCTAGGGAGAGCTTACCGAACTACAGCATGAGAACTGTAAAGATCAAATTGGCAGGGAGAGCTTGCATATAATGCTATTATATTTTGTAGTAATTAAACATATTAAATATCAAGCTAGGGAGAGCTTACCGAGCTACAACATTTACTTACATAGTTGTAGAATACATATTTAGTATGTGTATGACATATTTTTCATATTGCTTTTGTTGCCATCAATTCCAAAGGGAGAGATTGCTAAACTACAACTGATTGAATATCTAAGATAAATTGAAGAACTGTGATTAGAGATCACCGAGTAGTGAAATGATATGTAAGATGATTAAATTAGTCAATATGTTGTCATTAATGTCAATTAATCTTGATAGTACTTATTATATTAGTTACAAACATCTGAACATCTATTGAAGAAGAAAAGATGAAGAACAACGATATCTACATAAGGAAAAGATGACTATGGCAGAGAAGGAAAAGGTAAACATTGGGTAACTTATTTGATGAAGCTATGACTATATATTGTTCACTTGATGATGTTGCATTAATCTATCTTGAAGAAGAGATTCGAATTTGAACAAGTCAATGTGGTTGGTAATTGAAGATTCATGTATACACTGAGCCAGTGCAGTGTATACCGAGTGATAGTATTAACCGAGCTAGTCTAACTAGTTATCACCGATGCATTTATGTATTAACCGAGTATAGATGAAAACATTAAATGCTAAGGTTAGCTAACTAAATATGATGAGTTGGATATTTTTATGATTTTGAGGTTAAGGATGAAGTTTGTTATGAGATCCATGATTGATAAAATTTGAAGATGATCTAGAGGATAAGATTAAAACTTGTTATGAACACATCTACCGAGGAAAGTTTAAGTGGAAAAATGGATGAAGGAGATTAAGTGGCAAAATCTAATGGTTGAAAAGAAAACATTTTATCTCTCTATATAAGAGACATGAGTTTCATTTTTTAAACTATGCCAGAAGAAGGAGACTACAAAGAATTCACGTGAAGATTGTTTTCATGCATGCCTGATCAAATTGGTTATTGAAGAACCGAGCTGCAGAGTTTTAACGAGCGTCAAAGAATCATTTACCGAGTGAAAGTAAGTTGAGATATTGAAGGAAGTGAATTGTTTAATGATCAAAGGATTATTTCTAAGGGCTTAGCATAGATTTGAATATCTGCAACTGAGTTGTAATTGAATCAGACCATTATTGTATCAGTTTAACCATTGATTCTGAAAATCTCTTAACCGAGTGGACTTGACAGTCTTATGTTCTACCCTATGACATTCTATTGAATATAAAGTGTTATCTTTTTGATCCCATAGTGAATGCTGGTTAAAAGTTAACGGTTAGTGTTATATCCTCTAACAAGGTCACACTTAACAATGTATATTGTAACCTTTAACAAGGTTGGCTCTTCATCGAGCTCACTTCAGAAGAGTGAATTATTTTGGGTTATTGGTCCCAGGTGCTTTTTCCCTTAATAGGGTTTCCACGTCAAATCATTGTGTTATGTGTTGCTTGTGATTTTTTTTCTATCATACTTTACATACTGCATAATTGATTTAGTCGGTAATCACATTTCAATATTTACTGGTAATCGGTAAAGTACATAGACATATTGAAATTATATGTTACCAAGCTACATATTTTGGTTAAATTGTTTGGAGAAGTACATCTTTGTAATTAGGACTGTAGGATAACTAATCTAACTGATTCACCCCCCTCTCAGTTATTCTAACACAAACTTTCTCTAATTTCTTTCAACGTTTTCCTCTCCTCCTCTAGTTTTTGTTATTTCCAACTGACTCGTGCATCAATATCAAGGTTAGAGAATTGGGATGGAGGAAATTCAATTATGGGACTTGAGGAAGAGGATGCTGAAGGCTGATTAGTAAGAAAATTCTGAGAAGACCTATGATCAAATGGCCCTGTCAATTATGCAATTAATTTATCCTTTTCAATGACCACCACCTTTTAGATCATTATAGGCCTTGAAGAGGGTCTCAAATTTTATTCTTTGCTCCTCTTTTTCCTATGCCTCTCTTTCTACAACCTTAAGATTGAACTTTGCAGTCTCTAATACTACATTAGAAGCTTCAACTATAGAATTATCCCCTACTCTTTTTACCAATAAGAGTAGGGGATTGTTGCAAGATTTTCTGCAACAATAGAATTATCCCTGACCCTCTTCAACTTCAATGTTGTGGGGATTGTTGCAAGATTTTCTGCAAATCCTAAGGAGTCACACATGATTTCTACAAAGAGAATCTTAAGATACCTAAAGAAAACATAGGATTATGGGTTATGGTATCCTAAGGAAGGCAAGTTTGAACTTAAAGTATACACCGACGCTGATTGGGTTGGAAATGTGGATGACAGAAAAAGCACAACTGAAGGAGCATTTTTCTTCAGTGAAAGACTTGTTACCTGGACAAGTAAGAAGTAGTCTTGTATTTCCCAGTCTACAGCCAAATCAGAGTATGTTGTTGCTGCTACAAACTATTCAAATATTGCATATATCAAGAAAGTGTTAGAAGGAATGAATGAGATAATCACTGAGTCGATGATTATATACTGTGATAACACTAGTGCTATAAAAATTTCAAAGAATCTAGTGATGCACTCTAAAATGAAGCACATATTTATCAAGTATCACTACTTAAGAGAACAAGTGCAGGAAAAACAAGTGAAGCTAGAATTTGTTACATCTAAAGAGCAACTTGCAAACATATTTACAAAGCCTCTACCGAAAGATAAATTTGAATACTTGAGGACTAGACTTGGGGTTTGTCCCCTGTCTATTGGTCACTAATGTGATCTAGAGGTTGCATCAGCCTAATCTTATCAAAAGATCATTCATGTTGATGCAACATAGTTCACACATTGGATTTCTGCATAAGGCTACGAAAGATTTGAGAAACCAATGGCATAATCAGTATACAGAGATACAGTGAATGCACCAGACAACAAAGAGTTACATGGCTACTACAGAGTTGTATGGTTTATTTGTTTCTTTACCATTGTTGTCAAAGGGAGAGATAAACAATATGATAACCAAGGATAATACTGGAACATCTATCTAAGGGAGAGACAATATAAGAAGATAAAGGGAGATAAACAGAAGGAACCTAAGAGCTGCTATAGATCATATCTGCAGAAGATAGTCTGCACATTGCAATGCTGTTATATAACGTAGTGATTAAACATATTAAGCTAAGGGAGAGCTCACCGAGCTACAACATTTGTTTATAGAGTTGTAAAATACATGTTTGGTATGTGTATGGTATACTTCATATTGCTTGAGTTGCCATCAATGCCAAAGGGAGAGATTGATGAACTACAACTAATTGAGAACCTGATTGAAGAACTTCAAGTGATTAGAGATACCGAACACTGAACTGTTATGTAAGATAATTGAATCAGTTTTATATTGTCATTGATGTCAACTAGCTTTGACAATACGTATCATGGAGTTGCAAACATCTAACACATTTGTAGAAGAAAAGAGAAAGATGAAGAACTGAGATATCTACATTGAGGAAGATGGATATGACAGATGAGGATAAGGAATACCTTTGGTAACTTATTGATGAGTCTATGACTTCATATTGTTGACTTGATTATGTCGTATTAATCTATTATGGAGTTGGGAGCAAAATGTTACAAAGCAGTGTTGTCGGTTAATGAAGCATTCTAGTATACACCGAGTAGTGTAGTGTATACCAAGCATAGTATAAACTGAGCTTATGTTCACTGATGCATTTCTTTTTTAACCGAGAATGAACAAAAGAACTAAATGATTTGTTTAGCCAATAGAAGTTGATGAGATGTAAAGTGTATGATCATGAGGTGAAAGATAAAGTTTGTTACAAGATCAATGACTAGCAAAATTCAAGGAAGATCTAAAGGATAGATTTGAAACATGTTACTGACACATCAGTCGAGGAAGGTTTAAGCGGTAAAACTAACGAAGGAGATTAAGCGGAAAAATCTGTTGGATGAAAAGAAAATAGTTTACTTATCTATTTAAGAGACTAGGGTTACATTATGAAACTTATGCCAAAGGAAAGAATACTGTAGAGATATCACATGAACAAGCTTCATGCATGCCTGATCAAACTGGTTAAGGAGAACCAAATTGTAGAGATTACCAAGCGTCAGAAAGCTATAGCCGAGAGATGGTAAGTTACTGAATATTGTTGAAACAGAATTGATATATTGATCAGAGATTTAAATGAGCATAATATAGATCTGTACATCTTCAAATCAAGTTGTATTGTAATCAGATCACCTAGTGTTATAGTTTAACCATTGTAATTAGATAAATCTCTTAACTGAGTAGACTTGAAAGTCTTGTAATGTCATTCATAGAATGCACATTTGTTATCCTGTCAACCCCATAGTGAATGTTGGTTGGACGATAATGGTTAGTGTTAAATCCTCTAACAAGGTCACACCTTACAGTGTGTTTTGTAACCTTTAACAAGGTTGGGTCTTCACCAACCTCACTTTAGAAGAGTGAACAATTTTTGGGTTGCCGATCCCAGGTGGTTTTTCGCTTTACATGGTTTCCACGTTAAATCTCTTGTGTTATGTGTTGATTGTGGTGATTGTTTGTTATCATACTTTACATATTGCATATTGGATTTGATCAATAGTTACTATATGTTATTGATTGGTAATTGGAAAAAGCACAGACAGTTTACTATTGTATGTTACCGAGCTATAGAAATTTGTTTAAATTGTTTTTGGATATACATTTTGTATTTGGGATAGTGGATAACTGATTCACCCCCCTCTTAGTTATTCTAACACTATGATCAAATGGCCCTGTCAATTGTGCAATTAATTTATCCTTTTCAATGACCACCACCTTTTAGATCATTATAGGCCTTGAAGAGGGTCTCAAATTTCATTCTTTGCTCCTCTTTTTCTCGTGCATCTCTTTCTGCAACCTTAAGATTGAACTTTGTAGTCTCTAATACTACACTAGAAGCTTCAACTATAGAATTATCCCCTACTCTTTTTACCAATAAATCTCTAGAATAATCACTGGGGATTGCTTCATTTCTCTTTCTATTTTCTTCCCTCTTGAGGGCCCACACCACAAGGGAAACATGATCATCAATGAAGACCACTCCCTTTGTAGCCTATTTCTCATCATCTATGGTAGAATGTGTTGTAGTTGTTTTCTTTCTGACAACATCAAAGACCATAGCATCAACAATATCCCACTCGGGAAGAATCAATACTCCGATAGTCTGTACCATAACTTTGCCTTCTTCTAGGGATATCCTTTCAAACTTCTTCATTAGTTCCCCCTTTACTTCACTTTCTATCTCAGTCATCTCCCTATCAAGGAACTCCTCCTTTCTCTTTTCACATAATTCCCTATACTAGTTTATATAAATTTTCCACAAGAATTGGAGAAATATCCTGGCTTTAACAAAATTTTCATCTGATAGGAAGCTCACACTATCTTGTTTTGTAATTAAATCTAACTCCTTACCTAAAAATTTAGTAATAGTAAGGTCCATTTCTTCTCTTTTAGGAGCCTCTAGCATACCCTCTTCAATCTCATTATTAGTTACAAAGAATTGTCTCGCACTACTCATCTGCATCAACTGCTTTGCAAATCCTTGCTCATCTAAATGTAGTGGTGATTGAGATGGTGAGTATACATCTCCTCCACACTTGATATCTTCTTCTTCAAGTCTTTGCCTCTTAGGAGAAGGTAGTACATCAGGAATATCACCTATAGGTCTTTTCTCTTTGGAATAACATGGCACATCATGAACAATTTTATCTTCAGTCCTTTTAGAGGAAGATGGAACATCTCTATTCTTTTGTTGCATAGGCAACACCACATTTTAGCTAGACCTCTATTCTATAATGTATATCCCCTGGGGAATAAGATTAGCATACTCTGGCTGACTCAATATTCTTTTTTCCTTTGTTGGATCAAATTAGATCACAACATCCTTTTTTCTCATTTAGGGCTTGCATAACGCCCCATAAAATGTTCCATTAAGGCCTCAATTTTCCTACCCCAAGGCTGGAAAGCTTTCAATGGGTCATAACTCTTGTCAAAAATTTGAACAAAGTCCAATGTCTTCTTGTATACTAACCACTTTTCTTTCATTATCTCCTATTCTTGTAATTTAAACTCATTCCTCACAATATCCTCAAGAAAATTGAATTGGTATCCCATGGAGACACATCTGGTTCTATTCTTGAATATTCCATTAATGAACCCATTATTATATGCACATCTAGCATCAACAATAGCTAACTTGTACAGCTATAAAACCTTATTCAAATGCACCAAGCCACCCTTGGTAATTATAAGTTGGTGGGCAATAGTAATAGGGGAAAAGATAGTTCCCCTATTCTTTCCTGTCAAAGCTAATTCCTGCAATCCACCAAGATGTCTTAAAATTTCTTCCAATCCAACCTTCAAGTGCACTTGATATGACAACAAATATGGTGTGACTATGAATCCATATACTCTAAACATTGTAGATACTGGATATAATATAATATCACCCTAATTATGAACTATGGTGATGTCCTTTGCATATTGTTTGGGCTGAATTAGTGACAACAACCCCCTTGGAATTATAGGATTTTCTAAAAATAATAGTGCTCTCAACCTAGAAGCAAAGTTTTTGTCAAAAATGATAAAATGGGAATCAACACGGTCCCATGACAACTTAGTGCTCTACAATTGAACCGACAATGGCTCACCTTCTCTCATTTGCACTAATTCCATGGTTTCTCTAAAATAATCCACACCTTTGTATAAGAACATATGTATAAGCATAAAGTACCATCCAAATAGCCTATCAACTTTCATGTTTTGAATACCAACTAAACCATGATAAATTAAGTCAGCAACATAAAGGGAAAAATAAAAAATTACTGCAAGATGAGGATGCAATATCTGAACCATCATAAACATATAATGTATTGGCATGTGTATCTCATCATCTTCACCAAATATCTGAGCCAGAGACTTATACATGGTTCTCCCTCTTAAGCTAAAAATATCTAACCTGATTGCCTTAGGAGTATTTGAGCCAAACACACACAAACTACTAACCTTGTCAAAAAATTCTCCCAAAAGTTGCGTCCTCAAATAATCCCTCTATGCATTATAGACTTTCTTAAAATTATCAAAATCTATCTGCTCGAGGAACACAGAAGAATCACATCTCTTATTTCATCAACAGTTATGCTTATCATAACATGCCCATCTACATCCTTGACCACTCTTGCCACCAAATCATAACACTTTGCCACTTGCAAGACAATATCAACATCTATGAAAACACCAGGCACAATCAACTTACCAACATCAAATTACCATACATTACTATTCAACATATACACAGTTTTTTGTGAATAGGCACTCTTAAAAAGGGCCAACCCAGTCATTCCAATGTTTGGGTCCCTTGTCCACATTCCTTTATCAAACAATCCCTCGTCCACCTTTGTTTTAGGGTTCTTGGGGACCATCTCCTTTAGCTTTGACAAGTCATTTATAGATAGAGGTAATAATTCTAACAAGTCATCACAAAATGCCCTATCCTTATAATCAATTTTTCCCTTGAACTCTCTATGTGGGGCCATCTTTAAAAAGTAGGGCTCAAAGCAAATACTCTAATGCAAAATGTTAATAGAAATGGGAGTGTAACTCTTTAAAATTCTACTTTACTAGCATCAAAATTGGAAATGTAAACAGACAAATAAAATAGCATAATTGACCTACCACATTTCAAAAATGCTTGCAACTGAAATGCAGAGAACAAATCGCAATTCATCTGTGGGCTCAGAGGTAATGTGCCATTTGCAATGAACATTTTTGGCCCTATACTCTTGCCAGTATTTTTCATTTACTTCTCACGATATGTCATTAAACCATCGATCTTGAAATGTTGCGCCACAACGTTCACTGAACACTTCATACCTTTAGTTGAAATTTAAAAGTGGGTCGATGATCTTTACTTTCCTAGCGCATCAGATGAATACCATAGAATTGACCATTTAAACCATACATCAAACCAAGGGTCATTTAACTTTTCACCCAATTGGACATGTATCAACAAAGTGTGAGCCCATTAAGACTATCTTTGAGTCACTTTTTCTTCAAGGCTTTACTCCTACTATCAATCCTTCCTCCATCTGATGTTTCTTTAATACTTCGTAACCCTGCGGACCTACTTGCAAATCAGGACAAGCGTAAGATAGACGCGATCTCACGATAGTTAAAAATATTCCATTATTTCTTTGCAAGATAATGCCAACCATTAGATCCATGCCAAGATGTATGTCTTTATTGTTCTAATGAACTCTGATCCCATTCTGATGTGACATCATTACAAGACACGCAACGCAAAGGCGTAATCCCACGATGACTAAACTGTTTGGAACTTTTGATCAAGGTTTCATGCCTACCGTCAATCTTACATGAATATGATCGTACCTTAATATCTTTACTAATTGGGCCCATCTGACATTGGTCGTCGGATTAACCACGATGCGACGGTTACCAAACTTTTTATTATCTTGGCATTATTATATTATATTTTATTTAATAGTTTTGTTTTATTTTAAAACTATTAATTATTATCTGTAATAAATTTAATTTAAAATTTAAAATTTTTTTACTTTAAATTATAATTATAGTTTTTTCAAATATTCTAAACCTATAATTATAAAAAAAATTACATGTTATAAAATATTTTATGATTTTATACAAATAAAATTCTAAAGTACTCAATCACACATTAACTAAATTATAATAATAAAAGAATCTTAATGTAAATTAATGCATTAATACAATTAAGAATGTAAATAAAAAACACAAAAGAAATATGGTGTTTCAGAATATATATATATATATATATATATATATATATTATATTATATATATATATATATATATATATATATATATATATATATATATATATATTAGATTCTAAAAATCCATTTGGATTTAGTATCAATGTTTATCAATATCCAAAATCCTAAAAACCAACTCTATAAATTATTTTGACATAACATTTACAATTCATAGAAAACTTAGATTCACACTCGCAGCGTTTAACACGGATACCCAAAATCCCAAAATACAAATAGAATAAAGGGCAACAAAAAAAGTTAACATTTTCGGATTTAGTCGACTATAACTTCAATATCCAACAATCCAAAACACTACATTTTAATATTATATTTTCAATCATAGAAAGTATGAAAATAATGCAAAATTCATACGAAACCCTTTTCGGATTTGACATCGTCTTACATCAATACCCAAAAATTCAAATTCCAATTCAATATTATATTTCATATAATTTAGTAGTATACTAAATATTTCTAATAATATTGTAAATTTATATTTCTCTTATTAACTTCTTTTACATCATCATATTTCTTTTGTGTTTTTCATTTACATTCTTAATTGTTTTAATGCATTAGAATTTACTTAATGTGTTTCGAAAAAATATATATAATTATGTTAGATTTCTAAAAATCCATTCGGAATCGATATCTGAAATCCTCAAAACCAACTCTACAAATTATTTTGACATAACATTTACAATTCATATACAACTTAGATTCACACTCGCACCGTTTAACTTGGATACCCAAAATCCCAAAATACAAATAGAAGAAAGGGCGACAAAAAAAGATAACATTTTTAGATTTTGTCGACTATAATTTCAATATCCAAAAGTCCCAAACACTACATTTTTCATATTACATTTTCAATAATAGAAAGTACGAAAACAATGCAAAATTCATACGAAACCCTTTTCAGATTTACACCATCTTACATTAATACCTGAAAATTTAATTTCCAATTCAATATTATACTTCTAATAATATTATAAATTTATATTTTTGTTATTAACTTATTCTACATTAGTACTATGCTCTTTATTTCTATTAATTCTTAAAATATTTATAGATACAATCTTAACTGTGTCAGATTTTACATAACTTGACATAGATATCCGACAACACACCAAACACAATATGAAAAGATTTCTCCGAATTACGTTTCAATCATAACAAAAAGAAATATGTCTTATATGACTTCAAAATGACTTATAAATATATATTATCTACTATCATATATATATATATATATATATATATATATATACATATATATATACATATACATATATATATATATATACATATATATATAGATATACATATATATATATATATACATATATATATATATATACATTATATATATATATATTATATATATATATATACATATATATATA